>JARHVA010006571.1:0-30000 GCA_037957365.1 Torreya grandis | reverse complement strand
GTGCAGATAGTGTAAAACCCAGGGATAGATGGAGAGATAGATATAAGGGTATATTCATGATATATTGGTGAAAAAAATTTAATTAAGGATTTATTTATTACTTTTAGGTCATGATCATGATTTAAGAATCTTGGGATGTTAGTGTATGTAGGGAAAAAAATACTCTTATAATGACTTGTTGGGATCAGATAAGACTATGTGATATAAGGTCAAGAAATTAGTTTTTAGGACCAATATTTGGAATTAAAACATATGATTTTTATATCTAATAATGTTTTGGAGTTATTACATGTGTATAAATAAGCATTGAAGGTCTAATTCATCATGACTAGTTTTTGAGGTGAATTGGTAGTTCTGAGTAACCAAGTTGCAAAGATGTTCTTGAATCTTTATCTCCTGAGTGAAGGTGTTCCAAGAATTTGGTGATGAACTTAAGGTCATGTATAATCTAAATAAATGTTTCATTTTTCATATTTTAGTGTCTTAAGAGTGTTAAATATTAATTTTTGTAAGACAAACTTTTGAGGTACATAGGCCTAATAGGGCAGTTTTTCTTAAAGGAGCTTTTATGGTATGAATAAAGGATACATGTCTAATAAATCATGGAGGAGGTCAATATATTTTATTGGATAAGTTATTGAATAATTTTTTATTATTGAAGGTAGCCATCTAAACCCAAGAGGATGAAGTTTTGGCACTAAAAGGATAAACCTATTGCAATTAGGTCTCTATCAGACCTAAATGAGAAATGAGGCCTAATTGAGTTATGGAAAACCAAAAGGAATTAAAATTACATGTGAATGATGTTCATTATATTTTTTAAGACCTATTTCATTTCCAACATAATATTTTTAAGGTATGTGGTTGCCCAAGTGGTGTGTGACCATGAACTAGTATATATACAAGGTAGTTTAGGCCTATTTGTATGTATTTAAATCAAGTGAATAAAATTTTACATGGATGAGTAGGAGATATTAAGATGAGTTATCTACCATAACAAAAGAGAATAGGTTTTAAAGTGATGAAGTGGATAATTTAGTGCCGAGTCACTTAGGGAGTTGGTGCTTCCTTACAAGTAGTTGCTTGTTAAAGCCTAGTCAAGTGGGTGCTTGACATTATTGGGGTTGGTGATCCAAGTTGATTTGGTAATCAATAGAATTAGATATTTTTTTTATAGGAATATAGTCCACTTACCAATATCATAGTGGTTTTTTTTTCCTTGAAGGTTTCCCACTCATATATGTGTTTTATTGTGTTATGCTCATGTGAATGGTTCTTTATGCATTGTTATATCACTGCATTACTTTCATGGTTTAAAGAATGTTAAAGTATAATTTAAAGAAGGTTTTTCAAAACTGATTCACCCCCCTCCTAGTGATTTTGATTCCATATTTCCTTATCAGATCCTAGTCCTTTGAAGCAATCCTAACAGCTTAAAGGAGATCATAGAAGCATAAGCATGTTTAGACATCATGTAAAAGGAGGTTTATCAACAAATAAGAATCCTCTCTTTAGTAGGACCAAATATACATTTTGGAACATCATAATGAAGACCTATCTAAATTTATTAGGCTATAATGTATCTAAATCTATTGTTGATGGATTCACTCAACCTTCTACACCACCAACTGATGCATCAAAAAAGAAGGGAAGTGAGAACTACTCTAAGGCAATGAATGTCATCCTATGTATTCTTTTAGAGGTACAATTTATAAAGGTCATACATAGTGATATGACCAAAGGGAATTGGGAAAAGTTGCACACTATTTATGAAGGAGACACCAAACTTAGGTTGGCAAAGTTATAGACCCACTAAAGGTAGTTTGAAAGTTTGAGAATGAAGGATGAAGAAAACATTGCATCTTATCTATTAAGAGTAGATGAAGTGGTTATCTTATTGTTTTTTAGAATATTGTAGTTATATTCCTAGATAATAAAGAGGCTGAGAAATGTAAATTAGTAAATAAATATGCTAGAATAAACCTACTAATTTGTGCAAATCGATTGTATTTTTACCTTTTCTAAATATAGTAAGAAGTGAGAGAGATTATAACTTAGCTTATTTTAGTTGATTTGGACTGAGACAAGGTCTGATACTAGAAGGGCAAGACTAATAAATAGTCATAAATAGGCCTCTAGATTTCATTTCTTGATTGGATAGGAGCATCAAAAATAGGACACCCTATTTTCTAGTGTTGTAATCCTATTCTAGTGCTATTGTCCTAAGGCTGAGAGCTTTCTAGGTTTTGTTTGAAATGCCTGAATTACCTTGTCACTAAAATTTTAGGGTTTGGAAACTTATAGAGCTCATTGTGTGTCTATTTTAATCTTCAAAACCCTTAGGAGCTCATGGTGGTTGAAGATGAATGCAAACATGGAAAGGGAGAGAAGGGGTTAGTGTGTAAAGGATACACTAGACACACTTCACACCCTATGCATGGGCATGTTGCCTACATAACAATACTCTGAAGAGGGATCAAGCTAATGTAGTTCACCCATTGAAGTGCTTGGTTAAATTTGTGTACGATCAATGCAACTAGAATGTGAAATTATATGTGCTTCACCTAGATAGAGATTAGTGCAATGACTTGAGTAGGCTTTGAATAATATTGGAAGGTTGTATGCAAAGAATAAGGAGTGCTTGAATGTACTTTCTTATATTCTTGCATCTATCTTGATAATGAGTGTCAACCCTTCTAAATAGAATTTGAATGGCATTTTATAGGGAAACTAATGATCATGAGTTAAATGAATTCACATGAGGCTGATAAGGAAAAATATAAGGAATGGGAAGAATGTAACCATTAGAGGAAAAGGTGAACTTGGAAAATAGTGCCAAAAATAGGACACGCTAGGATCCAACACTCCTATCCTATTTGGGCACTATCGTCTAGAGAGAAAAAGACTTGGGGTGATGGATCTAGGATCAAAAGGGCTACCTAGGTCTGAAAATGCTAAATTAATAAAACTTGGATTACTAGGAATCAGTGAAAGAAGTAGCCTAGAAGGGTTGTGTGATCCAATAGGAGGACCTATGGATTAGGTGTCTTAGCCATACTAAAGTTGTACAATTTCAGCTTTTACATGACTAAATATGCCTTCCTTTATTCTAGTGGTGCAGTAAAGTGAAATGTTAGGATAAAAAAAATAAGAAGCACACCTAAACTTACCTATAATGGTGAAGCTCATGAACCTATGTGATGTTGGATGTGCATAGAGAGAGCACACTATGAATTATGAATCTACAATGAAAACATAAACTAGATTAGTTCTAAATAGATACGCCATATCTAAAATAAGATTTTACAAGATCTGAGTAAGAGGAAGAGAAAGGAATGAATACACCTCACTGGGTATGTGAACCAATACAAAACTTGTTGTGATTCTAGAATGTGTTGGATGATATTGTGTGTTGAATCAAGAGTAATATCATGAACAAAGCTGAGTGCTTAATTCCCTAGAAAGTGGCTCAAGAATGCAAAGGATGGCCCTTTGGCTCCATCATCACAAACTATGTGAAATTAAAATATCATGTGTGTGCTAATTGATGTTTGGACTATGTGTTTAAACCCTTTGAATAGGTGGCTCAAGAGTACAAAGGTTAGCTAGACCTTTCACTCCATTGTTGCCTTGTGAAGTGAAGCTATGAAGTGATACCGGTATAGAATAGATGTCATATGAGATGGTTCATGAAGCCCATGGATTTTCTATAAATATAACAATGTGCCATGGATAGCTTGAATAGATGTTAAAAACTAGGCCATTCTTGGCCATTTCAAAAGATGGAGGATAGGCTTGTATGAAAGCCTCTCTGCAATTTATGCAAAATTATTTTGTGAAAACCAACTTGGGAACTCAGGTACTCAAAAATATAAAATTTTATGAAATTTTAAACAAAATGTGATGCCAACCACCTATAAATGGAGTTAGGCATGCAACTAATGAGAATGCCTAGGTATAAACTAAACATGGAAAGAAAAGAAGATCAATGTGCCACACACATTGTCCACAGTCATTGATGTTTGGAGCATGGATTTTGATCTGGAAGTTATGACAACTACATAATCTGAAATGAAATAAAAAACCATCATGTCACACATAATAACCCCTTATATCTAGATTCTCTAAAAAAACTATACCAAAACTACTAAATCTAATTGATCTGGAAGTACAAAAACTATCCCTAAACTAAACTTTTTGCCTATTTCTAGATATTCAAAGAGTTTTCCTACCTATATAGGGGCACCAAAATGTGGACAGCCCTACGTTTGGCACTACTATCTATTTCTAGTGATATTTCCTGGTATGTAAACTAATTGTTGATCTAAAACTATCACTATTTTTTTACTGTAGTTTGACCATTTTAACCTCTAGATTTTGTATTGAGTGTTTTGAATGCTGCTATTTTGACTATTAGGAGGTTTTATCTTTGGAAAAGACCCTTGTTTGATGCCCTTCTTTTGAGGGTAGAAATGATGAACTTGCAATGAGTGCCCTCAGAAGAAAAGAGTCCTATAAGTGTGTTAAACTATATAGATATAAGATATATCATTTAATATTTGAAAAAATATTTCAAGATATAGAAATATTTGAATTCATAGATTTTTAGATCAACATGGGTATGGTTAGATAGATATAAAAATGTAAGAGTATGTTCAAAGTACCAAACTAGGCTAGTAATGTTAGATATTAGTTGTTATTTATTAGTTTTTTAGTAAGCATGGAGGGATGGAGTATGGTGTCCATCATGGCATCCAAGAAGCAATATAAATGCATTATTTAAATCATGTAATTGTACATAGTGAGGAACAAACAAGCATATGAAGCAAGAAGTAATAAACATACAAGGGTGGCTAAGGGGCCATGCAAACAAGGGACATAGACACATGTCACTTAAACTAGAAGACAAGCATGGAAGTCATATTCAAATTCCACATACACATACAAATGAACAAGTAAAGTTGACAGAAGGGCCACATGCACATAGAAAAGTACAAGCAAAGGACATTGGCAAATGTCTTAAGGCACACACATGAGTAGAAGAAAAGAACATTGGCAAATGTCTTAAGGCACATGCAAGAGATAAGATGGAGCTAGAAATGCAATCACACAAGCTATGTTAAGAAAGGAATCAAATAAAGAGTAAGATCTAGAAGATAACAACACATCTAACTAATCAAAGAAAATGTGAAATTATACAAACCATTTGTAGTACAAGACTAGGTAAAGGCTAAAAAATACACAAGTGCTAGGTACTAGTGAGATGTGGATGTAGTAATATTTGAAATCTAGTAAGTAATGTAAATCAATATGATAACTCAAAGTATGTGGTGTAGGAATGACATAACCCGAATGGTGTAGTCATGTAGAAGATGCCCCCAGTTGGTGTGTATATCGATGTATGTACCAAATGTAGAAGTAGAAATGCCCCCTTGATGGGTAGAGTGAAGCAATCAAAGATATCGATGTCAGTTCACACACTCAAACAAGATCAAGTGATACATGGTAATGTCAATAAATAGACATAAAATAACATGAAACAACAAATGTAAGTCATAGCATGATAGTAGTAATCTAAACATGGACGATGCATATAATCAAAAAATATTTTTGGTGTTCTTGATATATTTGAATGTTTTTGTGTTTTTGAAGTGTTATATGGTTTTTATATTTTTGACAATATTTGAACTATGTACAATCAAGAAGGAGATAATATATACAATCACTACTAGAAATAAATTATTTAAAAGTATATACATCATAATATAAAAGACTAGGTTGGTGGTGGGAAGCGATCCAAAGATGGAGCCTACTGTGGATGAAAATGGAGGAAAGGATATTAGCCCTCATAAAATATGTAAAGATCATAATCAAAGTAGCATCATATGCTTCAAATGTTTTTTTCATGATGTCATTACGTCGAAGGTGACCTAAGGGTTGATCTAGTAGTGGAGATGTTGATTCTGATCTTAGATGTTTAGCCCTACTGGTAAGTGACTTTAGTAGAAGTGGTGGAGTTGGTTGTGCTGGCAGTGCTATAATTTGAATAATACCTTGATCATGTATTTTATTTAATCTCTATTGTAAGGCTGTGCATGAGTTTGTATCATGGCCTATAATCTTATGAGAGGTACAAAATGGGTGACCATCTTGATGTGATAATCTATTGATAGATCTATGTCATATTGTAGGTAATATGATCAATCCATGATCAAGTAATATTTAGAACATAAACTATGGTTGATGGTATGTGCTGCCCAACTAAATTTGAATAACTAGCTCTATATCCATAGAGGTAACCATGTGAAATGTATGTTCTAAGTGAGCTCATTGTGGTCGTGAATATGGAGGATGTCTTCAGAGTGTAGTGTAAGATAATAAAAGCACTGTAAGATGATAAAGCTCTTGAGTCATCTTCATACTCTCTTAGGCTAATTGGTGTAAAGCTCAATCCACACAAATAATAATCTGTAAGTACGGGTGTTGTATCATCATCTGAACAAGCTTGTGAATATATATCAACATCATGTACATATGGTAAGTCAGAATTTACAACCAAGGGTAACCATGATATAAAAGTATGATCAGATGTAGTAGTAGAGGATGGTATTGCTACAAAAATATTTGTAACTAGTGGAGTAATAGTGGAATCAACTGGGATTGTTGGTGTCACTATTAATGATGGTGGATGTGTAATCAGTGTCTAAATTATGATTGATAGAGTAGCTGAAATGGTAGAAGCTACTATAGATGGTGAAAGAGTTGGTGTTGACATTGCAAATGTAAGTGAAGTAGTGCAAGAAGTTCTAGTCTCTCCAAATTCATATGTATGTATCTGATCAAGATAAATTCTATTAAGTGGTGGTTGTACTATGAGATATGGTGTCTCATCTAATGAAATAATTGAAGATGACTTTGTAAGTTGACAATATTTGAATGGTTGGTTATCTACCAGACATGTGTGTAAATATCCCTCATGGATAAACTTAATACATCAATGGAGAGTAGAAGGAATACCACCCATGGTATGTATCCAAGGTCATTTGAGTAAAATATTATAGTGAAGAGGACCTGACATGACCTGGAATTATGTGGATAGGGTTTTTGTTCCCACCATGATATCCAAAGTAATAGTACCCAAAGTCTATTGTGGTATATCATCAAACTCTCAAATGTTCTTAGATGTTTTTTTTTCATTGATGCCAAATCTATACCCATGGATTATAAGAATGTGATATTACATAAATTTATTTTGGAACCACTATCAATGAGAACTCTCTTGACTACATTATTTTTGACTTGTCCTTATATGAATAGTGGAAATTTTCTATTAATAACCATTTGAGAAGGCATGTCCTCCCTATCAAAATAAATTACATATTTTTTAGTTTTTAGAGTGTTTCCCACTGATGCAAAATAAAAAGGTTTTGAATCAAGAGGCATAGAAGTCTAAGTGAGTGCATGATAAAGAATGCCCTTGAATACATTATATTTTTGAAGTAGTTATAACATGGAAATTTTAGCTGGAGTGTTTCAAAACTAATTAATAATTCCATATTCCTTGTGTGAATATACCTATGTTTGTTATTTGAGCCTAGGACAGGTTAGAATAGCAGGGTGATGGGGTTTTTGGGTAGGTAGAGAAGGCATAGGTACATTTTGATTAATATCTCTAATTGCATCATCTACGATCTATATAGGAGTTTTATTTGTTATGGGAGGAGAGTGAAGATAATCGATGAGTCGAGGAGGTGGAGGAACAAAAGGTGTCAATTGGGATCTATAGCAATGGGTAGTGACCTGGGGAAGAGTAAGATGGACCATGAAACATGACTCATTATGAGGGAGAGGCTCCAAAGGAGGTCATGCAAGAGATGGATTAATATTTTTAAGAACAAATTTCTTAACATCATCCCATCTAATGACAAATAAGCATGAAATGTAGAGAATGAAACTTTTTAATAATATATGATATACTTCATCATTCATGTACATGATAGGGCTCATTATGGTTTTTTTTGTTCTTTGTAAGAAATGTAAGAAGAATTTGGATATAGTTGAGCATCAATTTTGTAATCTGGCTATAAACATAAGGTGATACATCAAGAACTATAAAGGAGCTAGTACATGCAACTAAAGATTTTTCATAAGTACTTCTGCAAAATACTATGAATTTTTTATTTTGAAATTTATTTTTTGATTTAAATATTCAACTAAAATGTAGAAAAATGATTGGAAAGAACTTGGTAAAATAATTGGAAACTAGTTGGTGCAACTAGGGTTTGAAGGAATATTTTTCAAATTTAGTATAACAATTTGAAAATTTTGATTTGAATTTGTAAAAATTTAGCTTGAAAAATTTAAGAAAAATATGAAAATATTTATATAATTAGCAATATATTTTTCTTTGTGGTTTGAAAGTGTTTGTATGCAAATAGGACCTAGTATGTCCAAACTAGGGTTTGGGTGAATTTATTGAAAATATTTAAATTGATTTATAGTTTTATGATTTTTAAATTTAGGAACAATTGGGAAATTATTGTAATAATTATCACTAGGGTTTCTAGGGTTTTGTGCAATTAATTTGAAGTTAGGTTCACCAAATGTTTTATTGTTTTTAGAATATTGAAGTTATATTCCTAAATAATAAAGGGGATACATAATGTAAATCAATAAATAAATGTGCTATAATTAACCTACTGTTTAATGTAAATAGATCGTATTTTTTCCTTTTATAAATATAGTAAGAAGTGAGAGATTATAACTTAGCTTACTCTAGTTGATCTAAACTGAGATAAGGTTTGATACTAGAGGAGTAGGACTAAGAAACAATAAAAAATAGGCCTTTGGACTTCATTCCTTGATTGTATAGGAGCATAGAAATACGACACCCTATTATTAAGTGTTATAGTCCTGATTTAGTGCTATTGTCTTGATGCTAAGAGCTATTTGGGTTCTATTCAAAATGCCTGTGTTACCCTATCACTAAAATTTCATAGTTTGGGACCTTACAGATCTCATTGTGTGCCTATTTTAATCTTCAAACCCCTTAGAATCTCCTAGTTCTTAAACTTGATTGCAAATTTGGGAAAGAAAGAGAAGGGGCTAGTGTGTAAAGGATAGACTAGATGTACTTCACACTCTGTGTGTGGGCATGATATATACATACCAATACTATGAAGATGGAAAAAACTAATGTATTTATCCCATTGAAGTGCTTGGTGAAATTTGTGTATGATCAATGCAACTAGAATGTGAAATTAGATGTGCTTCAGCTACCTAGGAACTGGTGCAATGACTTGAGTACATTTTAAATAATATTAGAAGGTTATATGTAAAGAATAGGGAGTGCTTGAGTGTACATGCTTGTATTCTTTCATCTCTCTTGAAAATGAGTGACAACCCTTCTAAATGGACTTGGAATGGAATTTTATAGGGAAACTAATGATCATGGGTTAAATGAATTCACGTGAGGCCAATAGGCAAATAGATAAGGAACCAGAAGAATCTAATCATTAGAGGCAAAAGTGAGCTTGGACAATAGTGCCAAAAATATGACATTCTAGGTTCTATCACTCCCATCCTATTGGGGTACTATTATCTATAGGGAAAAAGACCAGGGGGATAGATTTAGGCTCAAAAGGGATATCTGGATCTTCAAAAGCTAAGTCTAAAAATATTTGGATGACTAGGAATCAATGAAATAAGTAGCCTAGAATGGTTTTGTGAGCTAATAAGAGGACCTATGGATTAGGTGTCTTACCCATACTAAAGTTGTACAATTTGTCCTTTTACATGACTACAGTGGTAAATGTCATAAGAGGTATAGCAAAGAAGTTAGAAGAATCAATAATAATATAAAAGCTACTTAGATCCTTGACATCTAAGTTTGATTCAAAAATATTTGTAGTGGAGGAGATCAAAGATCTTGACATAATACAGATGGATATAATTCATGCCATCTTGACTGCCTATGAAATGAGAACAAGTAATGGAAGATCTTCCAAGAAGGAAGTTTCATTCAAGACTGATAAAACATCACAAGGTAAAAATGTTAATGATGAAGGTGATATAGACATTGATGATGACAATATAGAAACCATGTTTGTCATAAAACTAAGAAAGGATAAAGTAAGTAAAAGGACAAGTTACCATTCATGTGATTTAACTATGGTAAGATGGTTCACTTTCCAACTAAGTGTTATAACAATGATAATATTGAGCATGATGGAGAGCATGATGAATTCATGGTGATGATAATAAGTTATATAAGCCTAACAAGAACAAAAACAATTTCAGTAAGTATGAAGGCAAGAAAAGTCATTCAAGAATAAGAGAAGTTTATATATCATATTCATGACCACAGTGAGCTCACTTGGCACATATAGTTCACATGGTTAATTTTATGGATATAGAGCCAATTATTCAAATTCAGTTATGTATCACATAACATCAACCATAGTTTATGTTATAAATATTATGTGATCATGGATTGATTAGATTACCTACAATATGACATAGATCTATCAGTAGATTGCCACATCAAGATGGTCACCCATTTTGTACCTCTCATAATATTATAGGCCATGATTAAAACACATGAAAAACCTTATAATAGAGATTAAATAAACTACATGATCAAGGTATTATTCAAATTATAACACCACCAGCTCCACCACTTCCACTAAAGTCACTTACCAGTAGGGCTAAATGTTGAAGATCAAAATCAACATCTCCACCACCAAAGTAACCCTTAGTTCACCTTCAACATAATGACATAATGAGCACAACATTTGCAGCATATGATGTTACTTATGATTATGATCTTAACATATTGGATGAGGGCCAATATACTTTCCTCCATTTTCATCCCTAGCAGGCTCCATCTTTAGATCCCTTCCCACCACCAGCCTAGTCTTTTCTATTATGATATATATATATATATATATATATATATATATATATATATATATATATATATATATATATATATATATATATATATATATATATATATATATATATATATATATATATATATATATATATATATACATAGTTTATTTCTATTATGGATTGTACATATTATCTCTTGCTTGACTTTACATAATTTAAATATTGTTAAAATTATAAAAGAAATATAACACTTTAAAAACACAAAAACATTCAAATATATCAAAAACACCAAAAACATTTTTTGATTGCATGCATCATCCATGTTTACATTAATATTATCATGAAAAGACTTACATTTATTGTTTCATTTTATTGTATGTCTATTTATCTACATTACCATGTATCACTTGATGTTCTTTGAGTGTGTGTAGTGATATCCAGCTCTTTGATTACTTCACTCTACCCATCAAGGGAAAATTTATACTTCTACATTAGAGACATACATCCATATACACACCCACTGGGGGCATCTTCTACATGACTACACCATCTAGGTTATGTCATTCCTATACTACACACTTTGAGTTATCATACTGATCCACATTACTTACTAGATTACATATATTACTACATCTGCGTCTCACTAGTACCTAGCACTTGTCTATTTTTAGCATATACCTAGTGTTGTACTACACATTCTTTTTTATACTTTCACATTTGATTTTATTATTTATATATGTTTGTATCCTCTAGTTCTTACTCTTGCTTTCATTCCACTTGTCTTCTAATTTAAGTGACATGTGTCCATGTCCCTTGTTTGCATGGCCCCTTGGCCACCCTTGTATGTTTATCAATTCTTGTTTCATATGCTTGTTTGTTCCTCACTATGCATAATTTCATGATTTCAGTCATGCATTTATATTGCTTCTTGGATGCCATGATGGACATCGTGCTCCATTCCTCCATGCTTACTAACAAACTAATAACTAACAACTAATATCTAACATTACCAGTCTAGTCTGGCACTTTACACATACTCTTACATTATTTTTTCTATCTAGGCATACCCATATTGATATAATAATAAATGAATTAAAATATTTCTATATCTTGAAATATTTTGTCAAATATTCAGTGTTATATCTTGCATCTATATAGTTTAACACACTTATAGAACTCTTTTGTTCTGAGGGTAATCATTGTAGGTTCATCATTCCTACCCTCAAAAGAGGGGGCATCAAATAGGGGTTTATCATAGAGATAAAACCCCCTAATAGTCAAAATATAAACATTCAAAACACTCAGTAAAAAACCTAGAGGTTAAACAGGTCAAACTAGAGCAAAAAATTATCATAGTTTCAGATCAATAGTTAGTTTTCACATGAATAACAACACTAAAAATGGATAGTAGTCCATATTTTGGTGCCCTATCTAGGCAAGAAAACACTTATACTTTTTATAAATAGGAAAAAAAATTATTTTTGAGATAGGTTTTACACCTCGAAATCAGTTAGATTTAGTAGTTAGGGTATTATTTTCTTAGAGAATCTAGATATAGGGGGTTATTATATGCAGCATGATGGTTTTTACTTTCATTTCAGATTATGTATTTGGCGTAACTTCCAAATCAAAATCCATGTTCTAGGCATTAGTGATTAGGGCAATTTGTGTGGCACATTGATCTTCTTTTCTTTCCAAGTTAAGTTTATACCCAGGCATTCTTAGTAGTTACATGTCTTACTCCATGTATAGGTGGTTGGCATCACATTTGATTTAAAATTTCATAAAAGTTTAGCTTTTTGAGTGCCTGAGATCTTAAGTTGGCTTTCACATAAGAATTTTTCATCTATTTCGAAGAGGCTTTCATATAAGCCTATCCTCTATCTTTTGAAATGGCCAAGAATGGCCTAATTTCCAACATCTGTACATGCTATCAATGACACATTATCAAATTTATAGAACATCCATGAGCTCCATGAACCATCTCATATGACATCTCTTCTATACCAATATCACTTCATAGCTTCACTTCACGGGGCAACGATGGAGTGAAAGGTATAGCTAACCTTTGTATTCTTGAGCCACCTATTCAGAGGGATTAGACACATAGTCTAAACATTGATTAACAGATGCATGATTTGTTAATTTTAGATATTTGGCAATAATGGAGCTAAAGGGCCATCTTTTACATTCTTGAGCCCCTTTCCACAGAATTGAGCACTTAGCTATGTTTGATTAAACACACACTCAACATCATCCATCACATTCTATCATGACAAAAGGTTTTGTATTGGTTCATGTACCTAGTGAGGTATATTCATTCTTTTCTCTTCCTCTTACTAAGCTCTTGTAAATTCTTATTTTAGATATATCATATATAGTAAGAACTGATATACTTTATGTTTTAATTAAAAATTCATAATTCATAGTGTGCTCTCTCTATGAACATCCAACATCATACAACTTCATGAGCTTCAACCTTACAGGTAAGTTTAGGTATGATTTTAATTTTTATTTATCCTAACATTTCACTTTGCTGCATCACTAGAATAAATTGGAGGCAAATGTAGTCATGTAAAGGGTAAAATTATAAAACTGAGGTATGGATAAGAAACCTAATCTATAGGTCCTCATGTTGACTCACATAACCCTTATAGGCTACTTCTTTCATTAATTTCCAATCATGCAAAGCTTTCTAAACTTAGCTTTTTCAGACCTAGGTAGCCCTTCTGAGCCTAGATCCATCCCCCTAGGTCTTTTTTCCTCTAGAAAATAGAGCCCAAATAGGATAATATTACTGGAACCCAAGGTGTCCTTTTTTTGGTACTATTTTCTAAGTTCACTTTTGACTCCAACAGTCAGATTCTTCCCATTCCTTATCTTTTTCCCTGCTAGCCTCACATGAATTCATTTAACCCATGATCATTAGTTTCCCTATAAAATGCCATTCAAATTTCATTTAAAAGGGTTGTTACTCATTATTTTGAGAGATGCAATAATATAAGCAAGTACACTCAAGCACTCCTTATACTTTGCATACAACCTTCCAATATTATTCAAAGCATACTCAAGTCATTGCACTAGTCCCTATCCAGTTAAAGAACGTCTAATTTCACATTATAGTTGCATTGATCATACACAAATTTAACCAATCACTTTAATGGGTGAAAAAATATAGCTTGATCCCTCAGAGTATTGGTATGTAGGTAACATGCCCATACACGGGGTGTGAAGTGTGTCTAGCATATCCTTTACACCCTAACCCCTTCTCTCTCTTTCCATGTTTGCATTCATCTTCAAGCACCATGAGATACTAAGGGTTTTCAAGATTAATATAGAAACACAACAAGCTCTACAAGTTTTCAAACCCTAAAATTTTAGTGATAGGGTAACATAGGCATTTTTAATGAAACTCAGAAAGATCTCAGCCTCAATAAAATAGCACTTGAATAAGACTATAATGATGAACAATAGGGTGTCCTATTTTTGGTGCTCTTATCCAATAAAGAAATAAAATATAGAGGCCTATTTATGACTATTTCTAAGTCTTGATCTTATAGTATCAAACCTTGTCTCAATCTAGATCAACTGAAATAAGGTACGTTCTAATCTCTCTCACTTCCTACTATATTTAGAAAAGGTAAAAATACAATCTATTTACACAAATCAGTAGGTTTATTCTAGCATATTTATTTATTGATTTACATTTCTCATCCCCTTTTTTATTTAAGAATATAACTCCAATATTCTAAAAATAATAAGACAACCACTTCATCTACTCTTAATAGATAAGATGCAATGTTTTCTTCTTCCTTCATTCTCAGAATTTAAAACTACCTTCAGTGGGTCTACAACTTTGCCAACCTGACTTTGGTGTCTCCTTCATAGATTGTTTGTAACATTTCCCAATTGCCTTGGGTCGTATCACTCTACATGACCTTTAAATATTCTACCTCTAAAATAACACATAGGATGACATTCATTGCCTTAGAATAGTTCTGACTTCCCTTCTTTCCTAATGCATTAGTTGGTGGTTAGAAGGTTGAGTGAATCCTTTACCAACCTATTTATATATGTTATAGCCTAAGGAAATTAGATAGGTCTTGATTTTGATGTTCTAAAATGCATAGTTGGTCCTACTTAAGAGAGGATTCTTATTGGCTAATAAACCTCCTTGTACTTGATGTCTAGACATGTTTATGCTTATATGATCTCCTTTAAGATGTTAGGTTTACTTCAAAGGAATAGGATCTAATAGTAAAATCTTGAAACAAAATCACTAAGAGAGGTGTGAATCATTTTTTAAAAACCTTCTTTCAATTATACTTTAACATTTTTTAAACCATGAAAGCAATACAATGATATAGCAATGCATAAAGAACCATTCACATGAGCATAACACAATAGAACACATATATGAGTGGGAAACCTTGAAGGGGAAAAAAACCACTATGATATTTTGAAGTGGACTATATCCCTATAAAACAAAATATCAAATTATATTGATCACTAACTCAGCTTTGATCACCAACCCGAGTAAAGTCAAGCACCCACTTGACTAGACTTTAGAAAGAAACTATTTGTAAGGAAGCACCAACTCGACCACTTCATCAATTTCATAGCTCTTTTATTATGTTATGGTATATAACTCATTTCAAGATCTCCTTCTGCTCATCCATGAAAAATTTTATTCACTTGTTTTGAATACATACAAATAGGCCTAAATTGCCTTGTATATATACTAGTTCATGGTCACACACAACTTGGTTAGCCACATACCTTCAATCTCTTAGGTATAAAATACAATAGGTCTTAAAATATCTTATTAACATCATTCAAATGTAATTTTAACCCATTTTAGTCTACCATAACCCAATTAGGCCTCATTTCTCTTTTAGGTCTCATGGAGACTTAATTACATTTGGTTTATCCTTTTTATTGCCAAAACATGATCCTCTTGGGCTTATATGTCCTTAGTCAACAATATAAAACTATTCAATAACTTATCCAATGAACTCTATTGACCTTCTATATGCTTGATTAGACTTGTATGCTTCATTCATACAATAAAAGCTCCTTTACGACAAACTACCCTATTGGACCTATGTACCTCAAAAGTTCATCTTTCAAAAATTAATATTTAATCCTCTTAAGATACTAAAATATGAAAAATGAAACTTTTATTTATATTCTCCAAGACCTTAGGGTCATCACTAAATGCTTGGAACACCTTCACTTAGGAGATAAAGGTTTAAGAATATCTTTACAACTTGCTTACTTAGAACTACCAATTCACCTCAAAAACTAGTCATGATGAATTAGATCTCCAACGCCTATGTAGACAAATTTAATAACTATATACCATTATTATATAGAAAAATCATATGGTCTAACGGCAAATATTAGTCCTACAAACTAATTTCTTGACCTTATATCACATAGTCTTATCTGAACTAGACAGGTCATTTTAAGAGCAACTTTTTCACTACATACACTAACCTTCCAAGATTCTCAAATAATTATCATGACTTAAAAGTCATAAATAACTTCTTCATGCACATTGTTTCACCAATATATCATGAACATACCCTTATATCTATCTCTTCATCTATGCCTTGGTTTTACACTTTCTGCACCATTGGGTATGTTTGCGTGGCTAATTCAGATGACCAAATTAGAAAACTTTAAGGATAAAATATATCTAAAAATCATCATGGAAATGTAAAATAAGTCTCTATATTCTTCTACCATTCATTTTATTTTTTAACCAATATAAATTTTGAGAGTTACAACAACTTATTGACAAATAAGCATAAATTTGTGCATTTTATCTCTAATTTGTCTAACCACCACCACTTAGAGGTACTTGGGAGAGTTGAATACATCCTATAATATCTTGTCTTGTAATTTAAATCTATTATAAACTGTTTTGAGAAAAAAAAATCACATTGGGTCCTTATTAGGGTTTTAGGGAGGTTTAACACAGGTTTTGGTGTTAATGATTATTCGTAAAGGACTACGACTTGAATCCAAAACTAATGCATGTAAATATTAGACATGAAATTTTACCATATCTCCTTAATACCTAATACTCTCATGATGAGGTTAAATGTGCCAACAAATGTTTAAAAATGCTTCTCGGGTTTGAGGCCTAAAACAATTACTCATGCAGTTTTCCTCCAAGTCTTGACCTAAAACTTTATGATCATGCCTAAAATAACTTATCTCTCCATTTTCCATTCTCATATGTGCATATTTACCTTTAGAACTAATATTCATACCTCATTAGGCTAGACAAGGTCTAAGAGAGGTCTAGATGTAGTTATAAACGGAAGGTCCTACACCTATTGACTCACCATGAAACTCTCATGAATGCTTCAATACTTTTCATACATGATCACCCAGTTCCATAAATATTTCACATTCCTTTGGTCATTCATCTTCATGCACATACCTCTTCATGTCATGACTAGGATCATAACTAGGCTTCCTATGCACTTTGACATCAATGACATGTACCCTCATGCAAACATAAGACATTAGTTGTCTTCAAATTATCTCTCTCTTTCTCTCATGACAACACTTTTCTATGCCTCTTTTCACATCACATACTATCAACTATCCTTAGTCTCTTTCGACATCAACCTTCATAAGATGCACCTATGACATCAATGACAATACTCAACAATTGTGGAAAAAGAAGGAGAGCTTCACAAAGCCAATGATGCGTGGAACCTCGACCATGTGAGGGAATACCTCTGTAACATTTGTTTAGATAATATTTATGATAAATATCTTGATTCTTATGGCCTTTTTTCTATTGTTTCCTAGCTAATTATTGTAATCTCCTCCTTTTTCTTAAAAAAATTTTATCTATTTTGTTCCTAGGCATCTTTTATGCTTAGTGTCATTGTAGTGTGGCATATCCTCACACCTCATTTTTTTTGGGATGAATAATATATATTATTTTTCTTTCAAAATTTAATATATGGTTCCATTTATATCAAAAGCAAATTATACATAAATATATATTTTTTCCCTTAAAGATATAAGGCACCATACATTTCACTTGTTGTGGGAAGAGGCATGGCACATTCTACTTATATTCCACAATTGTAGACCCGCATATTCATGAAATGTCTTTTAATGGGTAAGAAAATGATTTAAAATTTGTAAGGAACAAGGCATGGAATGACACTTCACAACTAGTGGTCATGCTACATAGAGTTGTGGAATCCCATGTCTAGTTAAGGAATCTCATGTCCACTCAAGGTTATCAGAATCAATTCATAGTATGAAAAATTAAAATTTAATCCTTTATAATCCATTTGCTCTCATACATTCAAGGTTTGTCCTTGTTAGTCATGGCACTCTATAAGTACACATTGTGCAATCTGGAATTAAGGGTAATATGAAATTATTTATTTATTTTATTTTGATTAACATTTCATTTGATGTAATGTGAAAAGTAAAATAAATTATGTAGTGATTTTATATTATTTAAATTATCTTGATCAAATCTAAAACTATGATAAACAATAATTACAATAATCTTAAATAACCTTAATTAAACATGTACTTAATTTGTATTTTAATAATGAATTAAACTAATTTTACTACTAAAATTTAAATATGTCAACACTCTACTAATTAATATATCAATTTTGAATAAATTTAAACTAAAATTAACTCAATTGATAAATTATAACATTGGATTTGAGATTTAACTTAAATATATACATTCTACTAAATTTCAATAATAATAATTAAACTGCTAATCCAACTAATAAAAAAAGTCATAATAAGAAAATATTTGGACTATGTCTTTGATCATTTTAAATTGATTATTGGTTTCGAAGTTTCTCTATTTATCAGCCTAATCAAAGTTATCAATGCATATTAAAAAATATAGAAATAGATAATTTTTATTTTGATCGAGAAGCACCTATATATTAATATAAAACAAGATATGGTACCTCTGTGGAAAAGTCATAAAAAGTTGTCACAAAGTGACGACACCCAAAAAAGCTACATCACATCACATACGAGCAAAGAAGAGAAACCAAAATATAAATATCATCAATGAGAAGACTTATGCAATAACAACAAACATTGACATCAGGGGAGGCAGAGGAGATGGTGGACCCAAAGGCATGTCAACCCTTCTTCCCATGGTTGGAGGATCTCCATCAACAAGTAAGGGCTCCCAACTAGAATTTTTCTTCTCTTCTAAGGGCTCTATTTGATTTCTTGTAGGGAAAATAGCCAAAGCTAGATATGGGAATTTACTTGCAGAGATAGACCCTAGTATCTGTTCTCATCATCCTAGGATGGGGAGGAAATCCCCAACCCCTACCATCACCTCTAGAGTGGGAAAAGCCACTCAGATCACCACGATGAGAAGATGTCCAATGAGGTGGTGATCGGTGTGTAAAATAGCTCATCCATCTGGTTCTAGATTGTTGCCTCCTTGGCCCGCATCCTCATCCCTAGGGGGTGAAGGATTTTATGGGGGATTAGGTGGTTCCAAGATAACCACACACAAGGCTTTCCCCCAGTTATAGAGAAAATAGTGGAAGTGGTTGATCTCCAAATAGACCTTGTCTATTTGTCTTTGAATCTGAAGAGTGACATTAAAGAGAATAATAGTTTTGTTAGAAATAAAAAAACTATGTTCCATCCCTTCATGATTAAAGTAAGCATAGTTCTTAGATTTTCAAATTTGAAAGATAATGTCATATCAAAATATCTTCCAATAGATATTATATTTAGTAGGGAGCATAACTGAGTCCCCTAAGAGAGCCATCTTCCATGCAAAGAATTAAGGGCGAAAAGGCTAGATAAGGGAATGGATCCAGTACCATGTAGACTGAACATGGGGACAAAACCAATAGAGGTGTTATATTATTTTTGGTTGTTGACAAGCCAGGTAGATGGGGTTAAGCACACATAGATATTTGAGCTGATCAGAGAAGGAACCATATAAAGTGAGCTTTTTTGGGCTCAATAGAAGTAAACCACACTATGCTAAAATTCCTAACATAGATCCCTTCATGGAAATGAAGATTCCATCTGATATTGAGCATATGAACTGGAATATGTTGAGGATCCAATAATTGATATCCTAATTGTGGAGTGTATTTAGTGAAAGTGGTGGCTGTAGGTCAATGCCAATCCCTCCATTATGGAACAAGAGAATTAAATCCAATTTTATGTAAATATTCATCAAGTATGGAACCTTGTATTTCTACAATAGTCTCTGCTTCTAAAATTATTAGTTGATATTTATTTTGAAGTTGCTCCCAAGTGAGCCAAATACTAATTTATTTACAAAAGAGGTCACTGATAACCTTTACACCCTTTTTGAAAAGGTGTAGCCCTTTAACCCAAGGGACAATGGAAAAGGAAACATTGTGAAAGTTAAGACAATGTGACCACCAAAGAGACTGAGAGTTAAGGGAGAGGCCACTTCTGAACCCATCACTAGCTCAACTAAGGTAAGGCTTAAGCTTCTCCCAAGCCTTCCATAAAATTTGAATAACAAATGACCCCTTAATTCTGATAGACACTGGGGTGATAAACAATGAGTGAAGTCCCAGGGCTTGCCATGCTTTCTTGCCATAGGGATGACCCTAAGAGATACAATGGTGAAGAAGAATATTCCATGCCTCATCCCCATAAAGACATCTAATTATCCATTTGGCCCCTAGAGATAGCCCTTGAAGCTTAATGTTGAGAAGACCCAATGCCCCTGATTCTTTGAGGCGACAACAAATAATTCAAGAAATTTTGTGGAATCCCTTATGTCCTTTAGAATGATCTCTAAAAAATCTCTTAAATTTTTTTCTAATTTATTGTAGGCTACATTAGAAGGGGCCCTGCAAGAAAAGTAGTAAACATGGGTTATTGTCAAAACTTTAAAGCAGATTTGAAACTTATTAACCAAAGATAGAACTTAATTATCCAAAAGAAAATCTTTTTTTCTACTCTCTTCATCACATATGACCATAAGTCAGAGGTAAATACAGAGCATTCATTAAAATTAGCTTTGTAGGAAATACTTAGTAAAGTATGAGATAAAATACAACCCTAAAGGAAGTGTAAGTTTGTGGATTCACCAATGATTTAGATATATAAATTAATCTATTTCAAAATGAGCATTTATAAATATGTATAAACATGGTAAAAATAATAATTTTTAATTAATTAATATGTTTTAATCATATAATATAGATTGAAGTATAGAGAAGAAATATGGGAATAAGAAATATTATTTTAATCTTTCATTGTATCTTGAGATTGATTTGATTAAATGTATTTAACATGAATTTATGATTTATTAATACATGTAATTTTGAAAATAATAATAATAATAATAAACTATTATCTTAAAATGATTTTAATGTACTTATCATATTTAAACAATTTAAAAAAATAAAATGATTTTAAAAATTTAGATACGATCATTTTATTATTTTCCAAATTTTAAAAAATTAAAAACTATATTATAAAAAATATTTATATATACACATATTAATTAAAAATTACTTTATTTTAAAAACGCGATTGAGCGCGTATTTGGCAGCAGTGAGCATGCAGACGCGATTGTGGGTATGGAATTTAGAAGATTGAATTCCGGCATCATAAGCGCGGGTTGCCTTCTCTGAGGTGTCGCAAACGAGTATACATAGCACTGAAAATGTGTATTTATAGAAAAAGTAAAGTGCCCTGATTCCCCTGGTGACTTCAATAAAAATATCACACGTCACTCATTAGATTGGGCGATGTTGATTAATGGACGGAGGCGTTCAAAACGTGAAAATATCCTTGCCAACTCTGATTATTTTCTCTTTCCAAACTTTTAATATCTTGAGAACTAAGATGGAATTATGCGTAGCAGTGGCCGCCCATTCCAACTTACTGTCAATGATGTATACAGTCCAATTCAATTCATTTTGTCCAAATTTAAAAATGTAAAAGGTGGATAAAATAGGACAAAATATAAAATTAATAAAATAAAAAAATGATTTTGGTTATACTTTAAAATTGATAAGATAAAATACAAAATTTGAAATTTATACACGAGTGCTCTCTCCCTTCTTACTCAAAATGAACATACCCAACTTTTCTAAATGAAGATGAAGCATGTGGATTTTTATAGGTACACTGAATAGATCCTCAACCCACTATCCAAGCTTTAATATTACATTGCACGTAAATCATATTAATATGAAATTTATAATTTTTTGTGTTCTGACTGAAAGCATGTTTTATATAATTTTTAAATAATAATATAGTACATGTTAGATAGAAAAAGATGACTGGATTGAAAATATAGTTTAAGTAAAAGTATAAATAATGTAAATTAAGATTAAACATGGAAAGTATCAAAATAATCATTTTAAGCTCCAAAAATTATTAATATAGAAGCACATCATATATGATATCAACAATAATTCATAAATAGGTTAAAATGATAAAGTAGGTCACTAGGACAACAAACATTATAGAGGGAGGAGGAGGCAATAGTGTTAGACTTTTAGGCTAATAGCTCTAACCATGACCAACTTGGATTCTACAACAATGTTGTGGGAGTCATTCATCAATTTCTTCAACTTCCTCTATCTATGGATGAGGACAAGACATAACAAGAACTACCTTAGGCATTTTCCTTTGCCTATCCCATTTATAAGTATTAATAATTTTGCTAAGATCAGAAAATAAGAACGTGGAATAAAATAAATTTAATGTGCAAGAGATCACCTCAATAACAAGACACAAGAATCATCAAGTGGGAAAACCATTAAATAGTAAAAAACCTCGGTTTTATTGTGAAATCTTACAAAGTAAACTTCTTCAAGTACAATCGCAATATAAAAAATAAATATAGAGATGGGCTTGAAACCATAATAAATAAATTTGAAGATAAACTAGTGTGTTCTAGTGTGGAACGAAAAATGAGAGATATCATTTAAATAGAGTGAGAAGGAAAGAGGAGTTACACCATCTTACTATGTGTGTTAAATTTCTCTAATCTCCATTAGGTGAGGGAAGTGTGTGACAAGTTTGGAGAGATTTGTATCTGAAATTAATTGCAAGTTTATATAAAAAAACAATAAAATAAGTGTGACACCTCATAAATATAGGATAAGTGAATTTATTATAACAATAAATATATAACAAAGTAGACTTAAGATTAACCTAAACTACCATAAATAAAGATTAATATTAAACACTCCATCTTTAAGTTTTATTTACGTTATAAAAGAGTATAAAATATTACAAACATAGAAAAGACTTAACATTACATAATTCCTCCCCAAAATAGAAAATTCCTTTGAGAGGAACTAAAAAATTATGAAAGAATAGGGAAGAAGATAAGGTACCACTAAGAACCTCACAAAGGTGAATGTGTGATAATTGATCATTTATAAGAATTTTTTTTGGTTAAAATGGTCAATCCACATTAGAACAAAGGCCAACAAAAAAGAAAACATGAAAAATGATTAGTGATATCTACAAAACATAAGCTTACACAAATATTTCATTTTAAGTTTAAAAAAGTCCATAAAATATGATCTGCATATAATTATAGTAATAAAAGTAGATCTAAGAGAAGGAAACAAGAAGAAAAAGAAAATTCCATAACAAATTGTGGAAGCTACATGGAAAATAAATGAAATTAGTCCAAAATAGTTAACTCCAAACAAAATATATTTCCCTGATAGTTTACAATAAAAAGTAATGAATACATTAAAAATTGTGCTTTAAACTCATAAAAAGAGACAAAGAAGATATATTACTTTTTGAAAAAGATATCCTTCTTGAAGTAATTGGTGAATAATAAAAGAAGACATATCAAAGTCTCAAGAGGATACCATAAATTTTGGTAGTTAAGTTGGTTTAACCTTTGAATCAAGTATTTTAGTAATTTTCTAAGAATACAATATTTTATGAATTGATTTATCACAAATTTTACATGGACACAATTTGTAATATTTAGAGATATGATGCTCATGCTTACCATAATGCTCACAAATTTTAATATTTTAATCCAAAGTATGAGTATGAGAAGCACTATTATTGAATGTCTTTTGGTGTTAGGGACAATATGGTATAATATTATCATTAGAGGTCTTAAAACTAAACCCTACAAAATTAGTATTAGATACAATCAAAATGGGATGAACAATGTCATTGCCACACTTAATAAAACCACCACCAAATTAATCCATAGATTAAATAATTTTTATACTAGGGATAGAAATAAGATGTTCTAAAGAAATACATTCTTGAAGAGCTGAAATGTGACATTACACATTTATACATTTTCAAAAGACATAATGTTAATGGTGAGGGAGTCAACATGATCTTGTATTTTTTGAATTTTAAACTGACATAATGTTAAAAACTGACTATACATTAAGACCAAACACCAGATTCAGGGGAAGAAAGAAAGTGCCACATATGACGCCAAGGTTGAAATGGCATCCAAACAACTGGAATGGGTTTAAGTGAATCTTAAAATAACAAGATACCAAAGAAAACAATAAACTAAAATGCCACAAAGGCAAATTGAGGGAGATACAGACAAAAACTCTGGTGTAATTGGAAAAAATAAATCTGATTAATGGCTTATATAAAACCAAACAATGTAAAAGGACAGTAAGGCACCAGAACTAACAAAATTAAAACACCTTATAGATAAAACGCTATGAGAAACTGCAGATAATTGTTCAATGCATATAATAACAAATTATTATAATTGTAAATCGATGGAACAAATTTACCATAGAGATAAAAATATAGATATAACAATAATTTAATTAAAAAACATAATTCTATTAATGGTTAAATAATAGTCTAGAGTGAATCAGACATTATTAAAATATTCACCATTGTATGATAATTGTGAATGGTGAAAATAATATTTTAAAGTTCAATATTATTATGATTTTTAACTGGTTGAAAAGAGATGTGTAATATCACAAAAAATGATATTTAAATATCAATATATAAGGTGGCATAAGTTAAAGAAATAATAAAAAAGGCTATGCCACTTACAAGGATAAAAAATCCAAGATTAATGATATTGAAGTGCACAATACTGTGAATATTATCAATAGAATATATGAAGGCACAAAATATGGTATAAAATAGAAATACCATACAATTTTTTTAATAAAAGTGCTAAAATTATAATATAACAGTATAAAATTTGAACAAATAATATTTGTAGTTTAAGAATAATTAAAATTAGAAATAGCTTAGGAGAAATAAATGAAGGCAAAAAATATATTTTTAAGGGTAAGCCCATGCAAAAAAGATGTCAAAAAAATCTCTTGCTTCTCCACCCATCAAGCTAAAAAAACCTTAAATTCCAACATTAGCAATAACTTCTTATAGTACTATGTTGGGAATTATGTCAAAGTCAAAAAATAACAATTTTGAATACCATAAATTGAATGTGCAAGGGAAGATATCGCCTTAGTAACAATCCAAAATAAAATGCAAGACATAGGAATTGTTAATTTGGGAAACTATTAAACAAATTAAAATCCCACATATATTAACAAGGATTTCAAAGTAAAACTCTCCAAGTACAATCTCAACAGAAGAAAATAGAATACATAGGTGGACATAAATCCATAAGAATGAAATTTTAATATAAACTAGTGTACTCTAGGATAGAATGAGAGAAGATAGATCTCATTTAAATAGAATTAGTTAATTACCTAACCTTCTTGTGTATGATAAATATATCTTATATCCATAGGGTTGGGGGGATGTTTTTGAAAAGTGTGAAGAGAGTTACATGTGAATATAACTCCAAGATTTCCTTAAAAAGATAAAAGATGTATGAGTGAGTTTATTTTAATAATAAATGCACAAATAAATAGACTTAATATTAAGTTAATTTATAATAAATAAATAAAAATATCCAATAATAAGGATAAAAATAAAATTATACATGTTTGGCATGTGGTATGGGACACCTTCTATGGTTCCTCAATGGTAAAAATTAATTAAGGGATGAGGTCAAGTAGAGAACATAGAGCGACACCATGACCTGTGTCACCCTTTACCATGATGACTTCAATCATGATCCTCTCTTGGAAGATCTTGGTGTGAAGTACTTAGGGAACTCTGTTCATAGTACATGGGATGTTTCCCTAGTGGTCTATGAGAGTTTGAAGGTATTCTACCTCCAATGCCACTTTCTCCACTTGCATTTTAATATGTATCATGAAATTTGACAATGTATAAATTATGTTAGCAACATAGAAATATATGTATAAAGTTTCTAAATTAAATACAAAAATTATATATATATCTCTCAAAAAGAAAGAGAATCCCAATATGAAAAATGTGTTAAAATATTTTAGATCTTGTAGGGAGTAGATCAGAAACCCCTCAAATAACCATGTGCTATAGAAAAAGGTTCTAATTTATAAAGAGCTAAAAAAGGAGTGAATCTACCCAAAAACTACTTTGTATTTAACACAAAAGCAAAATATGTGTTTAAGTGACCATGTGTATGTCATTTGGGAGATGGATTCCCATATGCCATAATATATAACCTACTATAATACTTTGGTAAATAATTCACCAAGTAAAAATGACTTTTTTAGGTTCTATAACTTCACAATAGATCGTTCGGAATCTCATGCTCCAAAGAAATGAATAACTATTGAAATTACACCATTTGTTGAGAATATCCCAAGGAATATTTTGACAGATAGCCATTGATAAACATGTTGGGGTTTGTTTTGAAGCAATGGAGTGGAAACCCTTAAGTTCCAATATTTCTACAATAAGAGGTACCTTGAATTCCAATTTTTGTATCATACTCTTGCACAGCCATTTATATTTCAACAATGGATTCAAAATCCTCATTTTTAAACTTAAACTTAGTATTTAAATCTCTCCAAGTGGCCCATGATCTAGATCATGTGTTAAAGATATCCTCAATGAGCTAAATGCATTTAAGAAGTATTGAATTGATTTTATTCCTAAAAACTATTTATCCATTAAATTGGCTATAATTTCTGACTTAAATGTCTTTAATTCCTCTAAATTTACTTTCTTGATGATGGTACTTGCTTGTATCTTGACACACTTTATCAAGCTATCTATCTCTCTAGGATCAAAATCCTCTTTATGCATACATATCTCTCTACTTTATTTAATATAAATAATCACTTAATCATTCTCTGTATATCTCTCTTCATGGCATCACCATCATGATCTCATAGGTTATTTTAATCTCTTCACTCTCTTAAACTTGCTTCAAACTAGCTTACTTGTATAGCTTTATCGGCCTAAAGGCCTAAACATGAGTCAAGGGTTTTTCGTCTCCACCGTTTGGGTTCCCATGGAAATTAATATGCCCTTTTTATCCCCCATGCACATCCAATCCAATAATCCAATCTTCAAACAATAATTTTTTAACAAATTGCCCTTCCCTTCTTTAGGCCTCTTTGTCTAGTAACTTTGTTTTCACACAAACCTAGTAGGTTTGATGAAAATACCAATATCATAATCAAAATAATAACACTTCTATATACCCTTTATCTTTTTTCAAATTACTACATAATTTTATCACATAAATCCTAAGGTAGACCACCTAACTCAACACCCTTTCTCTCAATTAGGTATCTTTTAGTCCAGTCAACCACATAATCTTAGAGACTATACTAGACCATACTGTAACAACCTAAAAACACCATAATAATATAAGTCATGATAAATAACATATGGTTACAAATTTTCATGTAATTTATCATTTAAAACAAAAGTTATTGAATTTCCCCTTTTGAAACCTTAGTCTAAGTTTGTATCAGCATGTGTAAGGATGATGGCTATAAAACTGGATAAAATGAATCTTAGAATACTTAAAAACATTATAATACGCACATAAATTTTTTCCCAAATATATTAAACTATTAAAATGGCTATTTGACATCAAACAATCACAAAAAAGCTTTTCAACTTAACTTTGCATAATTCTGAGTGTAGTTCCAAGATTATGTACAAAACATAGGTAGGTCTAACTTAAATATTACATCACATAGTATATATATAACACCTATAATTGATTATTATCACCAATAAAAAACACTCTAAAATGGTTATGAAACTCATTACGAAAATCCACTCTATCAACTATCAGCAATAAATCACTTACTTGACCATCTTGACTCTTCATAGCCAAAATTGTACTTAAATGGACTATACTATAGCTCATCACCTTATTATTGGATTTTATTAAGTTTAAAAACATACTCTCTCAACAATTATGAAATCCATGGTATATTACATCCTCCAAAACACTTGAAGGATCTCCATAACTCCCTTATTTTCTTATTAGTTGATTGTGATAAAACATAATATGAAATCTTGTCTCTTGTGACTGTAAGATGTAGGTTAAGGTAATAATTAAATATTTAAAATAAAATATAATAAATAAGTATTTATCACATAAAAATTATCTTATAAAAACACACAAAATACTCTCTTAAACATTATTTTCCTTATTGATCACTTTTCACACCCAACATTTTTACACAATTTTTTTTGATAAAGGCAGGAAAATTTCCTCCATTATTGATCTTTATTCATTATTAATTAGACATATCATGTCCTACCAATATTATATTATCTCCTACTTCACACACTCCAACATTTACAAGTAATTATCCACCTATTATTATGCTAAGTTCAAACTAACTCTCCTTTTCTTTCCATCTCTCACATAGGGATGGCAGTTACCACTGTAATTCATGGCTCATATATCTCTTTTTCATGATATTCAAATTATAGGAACTTAAAAAAATCACTTATGACCATATATGACCTTTCAAAATGTTATATTAACAATTGGATAACAAAAAAATCTAAAACATCCCTCTAGATCCTAGTTCAAGATTCAAATTTTTAAATTTTGGATCTTAGAAAGAAAACTTTTAGAGGGATAAAAATCACAAAAAAAGACTCTTAATGAATATAAATCACCCTAATAATACCTATAATAGATTTAACACTCATCACACAATAAAAAATTATTATAATGAACCTCTTAAGCATATTAACAACTTGCATCATCTTAGGATGCTTTGCATCATACTCTCCTAGTGGGGAAAATTTTGAAATCCTACTCAAATATACCTTCACCACCTTATTTGTTTATTTAAAATTCATTTTATCATAGTATTATATGCTCCTCTTTCTCCTAATCCTCTTTTATTGTTCATTCCTCCTCAACGAGCTCTTGTATGTATCTTTTTACCTTATTTAGTCCCTTTGTACGCTCATATTCTATCTCCATGAGGTGTGTGACCTACTCCAACTCATTTTATACCTCATATTTTATCTCCTCAATATTTTAATTCTCTCTATCATTATTTTCCTTGAATGGTTAGTTAATATAAATTTTTTTGGTCTATATTATTAACCATGCCTTCTTCATCATCGTCATGTTCTAATGCCTGCCTATACATATGTTATTCTTTCATCCTTTTCATACTCTCGTATATATCATCTTTGGTTTCCTTCTCATGACACTTTACCTTCTTATGTTGAGTCATCTCATAGCCTATTTGCACATTTTCCTTGCAAACTAATCGATCAATTCATCTTCAACATACCACCACACTTATTACAATTTTTTTGTTTTTCTATCTTCATGCTTAGCAACAATTCACTCAGATATAATATTACCTATTGATAATGTCAACTTATTACCTTGTTTTTACTTCATTTACTTGCTTTATAGCTTGCTTGATTATGGATCTTCTTCCATGAGCTTTTGTTCTTCCCTTATTTACTTACTTATTGGATTAGTTATTGGGATAAGTCTTCCCTCTCCTTAATTATATAATGCTATCATATTCTTATTCTTTCCTTGAATAAACTCTAGATTTGTCTTTTCCTCCTTCCAACATGCATTATTCATCCAATCAACTCCTTTGTAACTATAATGGTTATCCTTCTCATTCCTCAGTTCTATCATGAGCCCCCTTTCCTCATTTTTTCTTCTCTCCATATGATCATTAAGTAAATCCTTATCTTTCATATTAAAACATGCACCTTCATGCTTAATAC
>JARHVA010006570.1:755000-881994 GCA_037957365.1 Torreya grandis | reverse complement strand
CTGTATCTTTTCCCCTACATTCCAACAATAAATTTTTAAATTTTAGATGTTAATTTTATCCCTCCCACACTTGTATCAAGGTTAGTTAGTATAAATATTCAAACTTTTCCCCTACATAATCACATCAAGGCCTCTGAAAACACATCTAGCAATCAATTGGCAATTCTACTGCATACTAAGCAAAAAAACACTATTATTTCCAATTTCAATTATGTTACATTCTAATAGTCATAGTCCAAGACTAAATATATTGTATTACAAGTCAATGAAACTCATTTTCAATCATCTAAAGCAATTTATTTGGTTAAATTCATCTAGCATAGTTAAGAATGAAACACTTACTTTAGGAGGAAGAACTAATCAACTTGAGGTTTGTTGGTTACCATGTATATACCTCACACACTCAACCTTGCACACTTGAAGGAAAATGGAAAGAAATGATGGAAAACCTACTATTATGTCATTATATTTGGGGAAGGGTTTGGCATCAAGATTATACCGAATGCAAAAAATAATTGAGAGGTACCCTATAGAGAGTATGGTTAGATCCCTACTACTTTTAGCTCTACCTGAACCAAGGTGAGAAGACATATGGGTTAGCTTGCTCACATAGAGGGATTTTGAAATTCAATTTCCATGGTGATTCTTGGTACAAGGAAAAAATATGACCAGAGCATAACCAAGTTTACACAATTCACATATGAAATATTATGATATGAAATGCACAAATGCTCTAAGTTATGCACAAGATACTAAAGATAGATGAAACTATGACTACAATATTCATTTTGAATAATATTTAACAACAAAGGGTCTATATAAAAATATTTCAATGCTAATATTTAAAGCACAAACTATAAACACATTTCAAATATGAAAGATATTATGCATTTACAAGTCAAGTAACACTTATGATATGCAACAAGGTGTGGTTATTTGTAGGGTACAACAAGGTAGAACAAGTTAGATGATTAAAAAAGGAGGGTGGTGTACTGGTGCTAGTAATTTCCAAAAAAATAGGGTACCTATAAGTATTTTCATAATAATATTCCTTAGTAAAGATGTGTAAAAACTCCAAGTGAAAGATAATGGTAAGTACCAAATGATCCCTAAGATACTAGAAGCAGTACATTGAAACTGGAAATCTCAAATACTTTCCTCCTACTAAATTTATGAACCTAGGGAGCCCTTAAAAGGTATTCAACAATGAATTTCCAAACATAACTATAGAAAGGGATTTATAACCTAGGCACATGATCAGAATGACAACCAATAATGAACACAAACCCAAGTATCTAATGAATAGAAATTGTAAAACATATTGTTGCATTTCATTAACAAGATACAATAAAGAACCAAAAATGTTTTCTAGTGGCTTGAAAAGAAATATTACAAACATCAACACTTCAAAATATTTTCCATGGGGACAAGCATGGTGAGATTACTCTTTTGACAAGGGAGATATTAACATGCTCTCAAAGCTTGTTAATGAGTTGTATAGATGCCAACCACCTTAGCAAGGGAGATAAAAATTTAGACATAATAATTGATCTTAGAAACATTTCTATAGAGCCTAGACTTAGGGAAAATGGACACCTAAAATAACCAATAGCCAATAAAAACCTTAGAACAATGGGCCACGCCCCTATTTATACATTTTTGAATCTGAAACTGTGCGGTCACAACTTGAAAAATTACAAAATAGGCCTTCAATTCTACCAAGATACTTCTAGCTAGAAAATCCCTCTTTGCCATTCCTAAGATCCTCATCCACTTCCAAGACAAAATTGTTGTTTCAATTGCCTTTGTAAGGAATGATGAATATTTTCAATACAATTTTGACCTTTTTATTTAAGATGCTGGTGAATCCATGATAAAGAGATGGTAAAATTCATAATGGAAGCCCAAATAACTACTTGTCATCATATGCAATTACCTAAAGATGCTCTTGATTGCTCACCTACACAACTAGAGGGAGAAAAATCATTTGAAGAGCCAAATAGATTTTTTCTTCATGTGTAATTTATTTTGGAAATGCTTTCCTATTACTCGATTACAAATCATAGAAAACTTTTGGTTAGGAAATATCTTCTTTGTACACACCAAGGAAAGCCATTACCTACAATGATGGCTCAGGAGTTGATTTGATTATGACATGAAACATAAAATTATCTATGATCATGATCATAAATATTTTCTCTAGAATAACTCATGGACCTTCTTCTATGATTTGACTCATTTCTTGACCAATAAAGAAACATTAGGTTTAACTTTTAGACCAAAGCTTACCATATATTGACTCCTAGCATTCTACCTTAGATCCAATTGGGCATCTACATAGCTTAAATATGACTGGGCTACTTCATTAGATTTAATCTAGGCAATTAACATTCTCTTATTATTTTTGAGCCTTTTAAAAAGTCCATCTCAGTTCGTACCATTGGATCTTCTTGTATGAGTAAGTGCATGTCATTGATCTTGACCCAAGGGATCAAACACCATTGGCTACTTGATACTTTTTATAACATAGTTTTAGATTAAGGTAAAAACAGGTTTTGAAGGGACCCCAAAACCCTTTACATCAAAAAAGAGATAAACCAAAAAGCACAACCGAATTTCTAAAAAGAAACTGAAAACCGGTAAAAACCAAACCAGGTTAAACAGGAACCTGAAAATAGCAGAAAAGACCAAAAGTAACAGCTGACACTACACAGAACAAACCGTCAACAGACAGGACCAGCACCCTACAACCTCCCATACAAATGAGGTTATAATAATAATTTATTTTTTACATGATCTAAGATTCATATCTAGAGGGGGGACCAAAGGCTTAGACTTCTTCCTCTTAACAGTTGTCCATCCATCCTCTACCTTTGCTACCTCAGTCATCCATGCCTCTGAAGACAGTGATCCATGAAGCCCAAGGGATACAGATGTCTCAGCTAAATCCTTATGAAAACCAGCCACAGTCTGGCTCTTAGGTAGTTCCTCCAAAACAGGGGGAGAGACCAAAGCCTCCTCAACAACTGGCTTATAATGATTATTAATCCCAGTCTCCACAGGACCTTCAATGGAATCTTTCCTCATCGAATCCTCCTCAATCATTGGCCCAGAATGGATACTATCTTCATTCTTGGAATCAATAGGATCTTCCACAGGTTATTTAGCCATGTAATGTTCAAAGGAAACCTTAAACCACCAAGAAGGTAGTCGTCTGGACTTTGATTTCCCAGCCATACAACGAGCAGCAATATGACCCGTCAGGTGACACTTTCTACACTGAAAAGGTATGCATTCAAAATCCAACATTTGTGTCCAAGTACCCCTTGGGGAGTCCAGGCAAATTGCCTCTGGTAGGCCCTTAGAAACATCCACCTCAACCATTAAGCGTGCACAGGTCGAATGGTAACAATCTAAAGTATTTCATCCATAAATAAAAAATCTCCTATAGCATTCTCGATGGTTTTAAAAACCAATTCATGCCAAAGATGTATTGGTAGATTTGGGAGCCGAACCCAGATAGGGAACTTGTTAAAGGTTTCTGTAAGTGGATTAAAGTCCATATGCCACCATTTAGCCATGAGAGGATATTTACCCTGCCATAAAAAATTACTGTTGCTCAAGATTATCCTTCTGTCCTCAGGTCTTTGGAAGAAAGCTATAAAGAAACCTTTAATGCATGGAAAGATTTCAACATTATCTTCAATAAGTGGCAACCAGGTCTTGGAGATCCAGCCATGTAGATTAGCAAGAGAGGGCCAAAAGCCACAAAAATGACAAATAGCAGCATGAGAGGATAAATCTTCTACCCATTCAAAGATTTTGTCAACTGTTTCAGGATCTAGAGCTACCCTAGTGGGTTTTAGAGTACTTACTAGCATTACACGGGATGGCCCAGATGATGCATGAGGCACAACTTCATGTAGATCCGCTTCGAATGCTGCCACATCTGCGAAAGTTCTTCCCCCTGTTTCAAACCCTGAACCAGGAGCGTAGGCAGATGCTCGGCCAAAAAAATTTCCTCCACTCATAGAAGAATTCTCTTTGGGGGCATTTAAATCCCTCCCCTTGCGAGCTGACAACAACCCACCCATTTCAGAAGTCATAGCCGCGTCGACCACCAAACTGTCAACACCTGATTTCAAAATTTTTGGGAGCATGCGCATAGGAGGCATCATTATTTCCTGAATTTTTATAACATAGTTACAATGCATGTCATCACTACATTCACTTTAGGTTTGGTTTGAAACCTTGACTCAATGCACCCCATCTATCAGAAGGTGTACTCTTAACTATGTACCATTGATCTCTAGGAACATGCTCAAGTATTATCATGCACTGTAAGTTTAACCTTTTGAATTTAAAATTATACCATCTAATCTCAATTAATTGAGCAAACATGCTCCTTAGATCATGATCTAAGGGGTGGGTTGTCATTAGATATTACCTATTCTTGACTCCAAGGATGTACCACTTGGCAGCCCCATGGGCTTCCTATGTTCCATTGACTCTTCATCTTTGATCTTGCACCATCATCTCATCTTGCTCCATGAAAAAATGTGTTGTTGGATCTACCTCCTTTTTAAAACAAATGGCACTTTATAGGGTCTAAAATTAAGTTTCATGTAACTATCCTAAAACATTTGAATCCTAATAGATAATTTCTATGGATTAAAGTTGACATTTGCATGCCTGTCAAAATACTCCTACAAGATTGTCATACCTACAATTCAAAAAAAATTCTTCAGGGACTTTGTTCTATGGTAATTTTATCTCACTCTTTATATTTGGCATTCCTATTTTCTTCTTTCATCGGCCATTTGGTCTTCAAAATAATTTTCTTGGGCCTTTTATCTTTGCCTTCTCTATATCGTCGACACTTCTACTTTGGGATTTTCTTCAACACAATTATCCAAAAATAATTCTTTCAAGAATTGTGTCGAGACAATTATTTTGGACAAAATATTTGACACAATTTTGCTGAAGGATTTGACTTCACATTTTTACTTCAAGAATTGAGTCTCCAGTGTTTTGATTTTCACCTTCATCAAAATAATTGTTTCAAACATTTATTTCAAAACAATTCCCTTGAATAAAATAGTCTCTTGAACTTTTGATGAAGTAATTGGGCCTCTACACTTTTTCTAAAATAATTGAGGCTTAGCTCTTTATGTCTTCATCAAGATAAATTATTTCAAACATTTTGTTTGAAATAATTTCCCTATAGAAATTGAACTTTGTAATCTTCTTGAAAGAATGCAATTCTATCAAACTTTTTGCTCAGGAAAAATGTCTAAATGAAATAGGACTTCTACTCCACAATAACTTTCCAAAAGCACCTTTCGAGCCCTTTAAACATACCCTTTGGAAGTTTTTTCAGGGGTACTTGCCTTATAGAATTTCCCTTTAGCCTTTTGGAATGGCCCTTAAATCTATGAAAAATGCCTTTCAGACTTTATAAAAGTGCCCTTTAGACTTTTTTAAGGTGCCCTTCATGAATTTTGTGAAGGTAAAATGACCCTTTGGGATTTTTGGAAGTACCTTTGGCTGAATTAAATAACCTTACAATTCTTTCAGGCTTTTTGTGCAGGCAAAATGCCTGAAAGGCAAGTGTCTTTTGGAATTTTTGCCATGGACAACAAGTCTAAAACAAATAAGACTTTGCATTTTTACCAAAACAAAATATTTCTTTTAGGATTTTTGTGTGGGTAAAATGCCTAAATAGAAAGTACCCTTTAGAATATTTGTCACAAATAAAAATTTCAAAACAAATGACCCTTTGGATCTTTTGTGAAACACTTAGCTCGAAACAAATAAGAAATTGAATTCCTTTAGACTTTTTGTAGCAGACAAAATTTCCAATGAAAATAAGTCTTTAGACCTTTTATCTAAAACAAAAAACTCAAAGACCTATTTCTATCGAACATTATGTTCACGCAAAAAGTTTGAAAATGACTAAGGGAAATTTAAAAACCTATATTAGGACTTAGCCAATTTTTACATGAACTTGACCTTCCAAGGGAACACTTAGAGACAAAATTTGGGCTGAGGACATATTCATTTACACTTGACAAGGTCCCAATTTTAGACACTCAAAAACTGACAATTTTTTATGTCAAAAACATCTTGGACCCTTAACCAACATTTGTAGCTAGTTAAAACCCCTAGTGGACTTCACCCTCTTTTCAACTTTCTAACCTAACATTTTAATTCACCTCTTTCTAACCAATTCTTGAACATTTTCCTCTAGACCCTCGATCATCGATAGTCAGCCTAACCATTGATGGTTAGCCTAACCATCAACTGTTAGGTCACCAGCTTATTTTAAAGCATTGTTCAAATACATGTGAGATCAGATTTAGAAACCAACTTGGCAACTTCTTGTTTCATAATGCCAGCTAGCTTCAAAGCACCAAAACTTGGCATATTTATCCTTTACCAAACTAGCAACTTCCTCCACTCATAATTGTCAACTTCTTCCTATAAAAGAAGAGCTATAAGAAGGAGAGTGGATCCAAAAATTTGTAACCACATGTTTTCAAAATCCTCTTACAGGTACCTAATGACTTGAAACTTTGCCCACGTCATTCTTGAATGCTAGAGTACTATTATGCTACAAAAATTCCTCTAGGTCTTTTATACCATCTCTTTATCTCACTGATAATAAGTAATTTCTATTTGTTTTCAATTTATTTTATTATTTTTCTTATTTTCTTACCTTGACCAAAATCTCACCAAACTAATCTTCTAGCTTTCAACTTCTCACTACATCCACATTCAGGCCTTTACCAGGCCTGATCAAATCTTGGTCCATCCACCATTCCCTTTTCAACTCCACTTCAATAGCTTATCATAACACATAAGCAACCATTACCAGTTCCTAAAACTATTGCCAGTTATAATAACTATCATCAATCATCCAACCATCGTCGATTGCCCTGACCACTGCTAGTTCTCTGTGTGACCCAAATCAACAACCTTTTACCCATTGATCAAACATTTAACCAAGCTCTATTTTTTGCTTTCTATTTTCTATCACAGACTAGACTAGACTAGACTTGACCCAACCTAAACATTTCTTTAATTAGCATTCATCTTAATGTTAATTTGTTAATTCATACATTCCATGTGAAAAGTATTTATTTTATTAGATTTATTACTTTCATGTTATGTATCTTTTCTTTCTTTTATTTATACCTAACCTTTTATTAGAAAGGGTATTGACAACTATCCTAGCAAGCTATTGATTTATTGAATCTATCATATGTTAGGCAATCCCCCCATCTTATTATATAATCAACAAGTTTATTTTAGTGCTTTCTTATCTATAGGCATCCTTTCCTAGCCAAAGAAGATTTCCCAATTCATTTAGATCAATGTGTGCACAATTTAAACCATGTACCCTTACATACCCCTTTCTTGTATTTTTACTTCTACTTTCATAAACTAAGAAATGAGGAGAAAATTTGAGTAAAACATTTTGGCACACCCGGTGGGAGCCACCACCTTTATTTTCTTAGTTATCATTTCTCTCTCTCTCTCTCTCTCTCTCTCTCTCTCTCTCTCTCTCTCTCTCTCTCTCTCTCTCTCTCTCTCTCTCTCTCTCTCTCTCTCTCTAATTATGTGAAATTTATTGAACATTTATAGACTAAACTATTGAAAATTTTAAATAAAAAACTATAGTTTAGTTCAACTTACCATTTTTAGATACATTGACAAATATAGGTGGTGAACATAATTTTGGGTAATCTTTTGAGATGTTTAATTTAAGGTAAGTAAGGAACATGGGATATGTTTTGGTGCAAACTAAGTTTTATTATAACAGTTTTATGAATAGAATTACAACCATTTTATATTATTGTTAGATAAATTCCAAGAGGATTTTTTTAATCATGAATTATTAATAATGAGCAAAATATAAGTGCCAAAGTAAAATATTTTCTAGAGCATATGTATGAAGTACATAAACAAGTGAAAGAATAGTTGAAAATGACAACAACATAATATAAGTATTATGTAGATCAAAAAATGAGAGAAGCGTAATATTATGTGGGAAATTTAGTCTTAGAATACTTAAGAAAAGAGATATTTTAAAAAGGTATATATGATAACTTGAGATGGAAAAATATTGGTCTATGAAGAATTTTTAAAAAACATGGAAAGAATGAATATGAAATTGTCACCTAAAGGTATAAATATATCACCTAATTTCAATGTGGCTGATTTGTATCCATATTATGAAGGATAAATTAGTGAAAGTGTAGATGTATATTTTGATAAAACTGATTAAATATTTCAAATGCCTAAGAAAAAGAGCAAATAAACTAGAGAGACAATTGACATGTAAGCTGGAAAGACTAAAAGGAAGGAATATCTAGAATTTTTGGTGAATTGGAAAGGCTAAGATATAGAATATATGACATGGATTAGAATATAAAAAGATGAAAAAATGTATTTCATTGAAGTGTTCTTATAATTTACATGAACATGAGCACAAGATTCTTTTCTTACTTAGGGCGTATGATATAGAACATTCAAGTTCATGAGAAATCTTACATCAACCATAAATATGCCAGTTCAATAATTTGCCTAAGTATGGTGTTTCATATCACACATCTATTTTATTATTTATTAGTGCAATTATTATTTAGTGTGTTGATTTTCTTTATGTTTTTTTTCATTATCCTTATTAGTTACTTTTTTAGTGTAGGTATGATTTTTATGTGAGCACACTTGTGTCAATAATGACCCATGATTTTGTTTTCCACAATTATATCCAATTACTATATAATTTAGTTTGAAAGGTTTGATTTGAGTTTCTTTAATAATATTTTTTCACCACACATCCATTTTAAATGTAATGTATGATTTTTTTTAAACTAAGACACTTCTTAAAATAGGGTTATTTTTTAGATGAGTATTCACCACAATGTCAAAGGAGTGGGAGAAATTTTTTGTTAACATTTATTACTCATAGTTCAAGTTTTACATCGATTTTTAGATAATTTTAATAAATAATGGTAATATTATTTCTCATCCTTCAATAGACATAAGATTCATGGCACAAATTTTAGTTTATTTTAAAGACGTGATGTTATGTGAGTTTTTATGTATTTAGGGCCATTGATTGAGTGGAGTTTAATTTTTTAAGTCATAAAAATTGATAAGGATTAATTTAATAATGTTTGTGACCTATTTTTGTATTCATTGACTTCTAATGTGTTTTTATTCTTTGGAAATGTGAAAACATTTAATGTTTGAGATGAACTAAGATATGTTAATGATGTTAGTGGGGTAAAATATCTTAGTGTAAGTAGGCAGGGCTTGTACCTATATAATCATGGTCCTTCACCTATTTTAAAGGACACTCAAAGGGGGAAGGCAGATAAAGATTAGATCTGAAAGTTATTCTTCAAATACTATGAGTTAGTAGAGTTAAGATCTACTAATCTAATGTTTTAATGAATCTCATTTTGAGATCATGATGTAATGATTTCATTATGACTATGTTATTTCCTTTTGGTTGAAATTATCTAATCTATTTTTGTTTTGAAAGGACTCAAATGAATATATTTAAACTATCAAAATTGAATAGAGTAATATAAAATATAATATAATATAAATAGAAAACGAAATTAGATAAAAATAACAAATTAATCTTTAGATATGTAAACGTCCCTCAACTTGATTTTATGTTGATTATGTAAGTTGATTGTGATTATAAACTACATAAAAAAAACATGAAAACAATGTCATGTCCAAAATAAAGAATTTAAACTTTGCTTAGATAAAGACATGCTAGGATGACAAGGGTCAATTGAGGCATTATATGTTGAATACAACTACATCTTGATTAACTATGTAAATGATTTTTTGAGCTTCGTCTATGCACATGTTCTTTAAGGATTTATTATTCAATTATGTGTGTCAATTTTATGCATAAGAGACATGTTAAATAAAAACCCTTATTTATGAAGAATGAACACAATACATATTCAATTACAGAATGGGCAAATAGGCTTAGGGTACTAGTCAATGTACCCTTATAAAAATCTAAGTAATATTAGTGTTTCCTACATAACCCAAATGGGCCTTGTTAGTGCCCAAAATTGCACTAAAACAATTAGGCCCTTGTCAAGTGTAAATGAATATGTTGCTAGCCCAAATTCCATCTCCAAGTATTCCTTTGGAAGGTCAAGTTCATGTAAAAATTAGTTAAGTCTTAATATATATTTTTGTCTTTCCCTTAGACTTTTTTGGACTTTTTTCTTGAACACAATGTCTAAAAAAATAGGTATTATGGCCTTTTATTTTGGATAAAAGGTTCAAAGACTTATTGTTGTCAGCCATTTTATCCACTACAAAAAGTTTGAAGGAATTAAATGTCTTTTTTATTTTGCGTTAATTGTTTCACAAAATATCTGAAGGGTCATGTGTTTTAGACTTTTTCTCCATGACAAAAAGTTTGAAGGGCACTTGCGCTTTAGGCATTTTTCTTGCACAAAAATCCTAAAATAAATCATTTGTTTCAAAAAAAATAAAAAGTACTATTTGTTTAAAAAAAATTGTCCATGGTAAAAAATACAAAGAGAACTTACCCATCGAGCATTTTGTCTACACAAAAATCCCAAAAGAATTGTAAGTTTATTTACTTTGGCCAAAGGTACTTACAAAAATCCTAAAGGATCATTTTGCCTTTGCCAAATTTCTGAAGGGTCATTTCCTTCAGGCATTTTTCCCTTGCAAAATTCCTGAAGGGCACTTTCAAAAAGTCCAAAAGGCATTCTCAAGAGATTTAAGGGCCTTTCCAAAAGGTTGAAGGGAAATTATGTAGGTCAAGTGCCCTTGACAAAATTTTTGAAGGGTATGTTCAAAGGGCCCAAAAGGTACCTTTAGAAAAGTTTTTGTGGAGTAGAAGTCATATTTCCTTCAGACATTTTGATAAAAAAACATTTGAGAGAATTGCATTACTTTAATAAGATTACAAAGTTTGATTTCTATGAAGAAATTATTTCAGGCAAAATGTTTGAAACAATTGTCTTGGTGAAGACACAAGGAGCTAAGTCTCAACTCTTTCAACAAAAGTGTAGAGGCCTAATTACTTTGGCAAAAGTGTAAGAGACTATTTTATTTGAGGGAATTATTTTAGACAAAATGAAAATTGAAAGGCCAAAGACTCAATTCTTATAGGAAAAATGTGAAGTAAAAATCCTTCTAGAAAACTATCTTAGATATTTTGTTTGAAATAATTTTCCTAATAGAATGCCTAAAAGATATTACAGTATAATTGTGCTGAAAAAATCCCAAATTATAAATTTCAAGGATACAGAGAAGCTGAGGACAAAAGGCTTGAGAAAATTATTTCGAAGACCAAAAGGTTAATGAAAGAAGCAAACATGAATGCCAAAAATAGGCTCAAACAAAATTACCACAAAATAAAGTCCCTAAAGAAAAATGTCTAAATTGTAGGTATGATGATCTTGTGGGTGTCTTTTGATAGGTGCATTGATGTCAAATTTAAGTTGTAAGGATTAGACATTAAAATTCAAATGCTCTAAGATAGGCATGCAAATGTCAACTTTAAGCCACAACAAGTAGCTATTGGGATTTAAATGTTCCAAGATGGTTTTGTAAGCATCAATTTTAAATCCCATGAAGTAGTTGTTTATTTTAAAATGGAGGTAGATCTAATGACACACATTTGCATAGAGCAAGATGATCCAACTATGTGAGATCAAAGTTGAAGAGTTAAAGGAACATAAGAAGCTCATGGGGCTACCAAGTAGCACATCCTTAGGGCCAAGAATAGGTAATATCTAATTATGCCCCACCTCTTAGATCATGATCCAATAGAGTGCATTTTATTAAGAAATAGAGATCATATCGTGAAAGTTCAAAGTCAAAAGATCAGCCTTGCCATGCATGATAAGGCTCGAGCATGTTCCCAAAGATTGATGGTATACAATTAATTGTACACCTTCTAATTGATGGGGTGTGATGATTCAAGGTTTCAAACCATGCCCAAAGTGAACATAGTGATGACACACATTATAACCATTTTATATAGAGTATCAAGTATCCAATGGCATTTGATCCCTTGGGTCAAGATCGAAAACACACTTGATTAGGTGAGCAGATTTAATAGTGCAAGCTAAGATGGACTTTTTAAAATGCTTGAAACTAATAAGAGAATGGTAAGTGCCTAGATGAGCCAATGAAGTGGCCCAGTTAATTTTAATATATGTAGATGCCTAGTTGGATCCAAGGTGGAATGTTAGGTGTCAATATGCAACAAGCTTTGATCTAAAAGTTAAACCTGATGTCTCTTTCATGGCCAAGAAATGAGTCAAAGCATGAAAGTAGGTCCATGAGCTATTCTAGAAAAAATATTTCCAATCATGATCATAGATCATTTTTTTCATGTCACAATCAAATCAACTCCTGATCCATCATTATACGTGATGGGATTTCCATCATGTGCAAAAAGAAGAGATTTACTAACCAAAATTTTCTATGATTTGTAATCAAGTAACAAGAAATCATTTCCAAAATAAGTTACACATGAGGACAAAATATGTTTGGCTCTTTAAATGATTTTCTACCTCTAGTTGTGTAGGTGAGTGGTCAAGAACATCTCTAATTAGTTACATATGATGACAAGTAGTCTTTTAGGACTCCATTATGAAGTTTTCCATGCTGATCATGGACTCATCGACATCCTTAGTCAAAAGATCAAAAATTTATTACAAATATTCATCATTCCTTGCAAAGGTAGTTGCAACAATGATTCTTCTTGCAAGCAGATGAGAATCTTAGGCATGGTAAAGGGAATTTTATAGTTGAAAGTATCTTGGTAGACTTGAAGGCTTATTATAGTTTTTCAAGTTATGACATACACTTCCAGATTCAAAAATGTATAAATATGGGCTTTTCCCTCTATTTTAAGGTGGTTATTCACCATTAGTTATTGTATGTTATTATTTTAGGTGTCCATTTCCCTAAGTCTAGGTTTTATAGAATTTTTTTGGGATCAATTACTATGTGTAGATTTTGTCTCCCTTGCTAAGGTGCTTGTATTTGTATAGCCATTAGAAAGATTTGAGAGCATGTTTATGTCTCCCTTGTCAAAAGAGCAATCTCACCTGCTTGTCCCCATGGTAGCATTTTGTAGTGTTGATATTTGAAATATTTCTTTTCAAGTCACTATAAAACATTTGTGGTTATTTATTATATTTTTTTAATGAAATGCAACAATATGTTTTACAATTTCTTTTCATTGGATATTTGGGTTTTTATTCATTACTAGTTTTAATTATGAGCATGTGCCTAGGTTATAAATCCCTTTCTATAGTTATATTTGGAAATGCATTGTTGAATACCTTTTAAGGGCTCCTTGGGTTCATAAATTTAGTAGGAGAAAGTATTTGAGATTTTAGTTTCAATGTATGTTCTAGTCTCCTAGGGATCATTTGGTGCTTACCATTATCTTGTATTTGGAGTTTTTCTGCATCTTTACTAAGGAATATTGTCATGAAATATTGCTAGATACCATGTTATTTGAAAACCATCAGAACCAACATGCCACCCTCCTATTTTTTAATCATCTAACTTTTTTTACCCTATCCTACCCTACAAATAACACACCCTATTGCATATCATAAGTGTTACTTGCCTTAAAAATGCATAAGATCTTGTATATTTTAAATGTGTTTGTATTTTTGCTTTAAATCTTATCATTACAATATTTTATATAATACCTTTACTGTTGAAGATTCTTTAGAATGAAGATTAAAGTCACAATTTCATCTATCTTTAGTATCTTGTATATGAATTAGATCATTTACGCATTTCATGAGACAATCCTTCATGGGTGAAGTGTGAAAAATTGGTTATGCTCTAGTCATATTTGTTCTTTGTGTCAAGAATCCCCATGGAGATTGAATTACAAAATCTCTCCATGTGATCAAGCTACCCCATAGGTCCTCACACCTTGGTTTAGGTAGAGCCAAAATTAGTAGGGAGAAAGCCATACCCTCTTTAGGTGCCTCTCAGTCATTTTATGAATTTGTTCTAATCTTGATTCCAAACCCTTCCTAACTATAATGACATACTAGTAGGTTTTCTATCATTAATTTCCATTTTCCTTCAAGTGTGTAAGGTTGAGTGTATGAGGTGTACAAATGGGTACCAACACTCTTCTGACAGTATTCTAAAAACTAAACTTATGGTCACTTGTGTTACCAAAAATTCCTATAGAGAGCCATGAGTATTTCATCTTGTGAAGCTTTTTTCTATTACTACACTAATCTGACTATCTTGGCTATCAACATCACAACACTCCACTGGGGACATGCCAAGAATTTTTTTTAAAGTTTGACAATTCAATTTTTTTTTAGTTTATTACAAAGAGTTGTGAACATTACATGTTAGAAGGTGTTTTTTCCCTTTTAAACATATTTTGAAAATTTTAGTGTCTTTGTTCTTTATCTCATTAAGCTTCAACAATTTAATTTCAATTTGTATCATAATATTTTTTCAAATATTATATTCTATAAGTTTGATTTTAGTGGTGACTCCAGCTATATTTTTTGGTTTTAAGAAAGATTCGTGCCTATTCTAAATATTTGATAACTTTCAATTTTGGGTACCTTATTATTTGCAAATCTGGAAGGACTGAGATCATCTTTCAAAAGTGACCCATTAAAGAGACTTTTTCCACCCTTAGGTATTCCTCAAAGAAGAAGGGGACAAGTCTGGAAGCCTATGAAAGGGTAGAGCTCAGCTACCAAAGGTTGTTTAATTTATGATAATATTGAGATTTTTATTGATCCCCCCATTATTAAGGACTATCATAGCTCTTCTACTGATTATGAAACACATAATCCTTTTTATTTTCTAGCTCCATCTCAACTAGTTGAATCTCCTCCCAAGTCTGATCCACTAATTTTGCCTCATTCACCCCCTCATATCCCTTTGCCATTTTTTCTTGAACCTCTTATTGAACCAGTCATGAGGCATAGGGACCAAGATTATAATGCACATCTTGTATTTTGTGGTCCTAGATTCAAGCATATCAATTTTGATGGAATGGAAGGCTATCCTAATGAAGTCCTAAATGAAGTTAGGAAATGGCTCCCAAAGTTTCAAGGGAATAATGCAGTAAGAATTGATCAACATTTAAGGGCCTTTCAAAATATTATTGAAGATTATAAGGTTGAATATGAGGATGTGTGTATAAATTTATTTGTACAGACATTAGAGGAGGACACTCATGAATGGTTTAACTCCCTTCCCACAGGATGCATTGATTCATGGGAAGAGATGCAGAATGTCTTTAGAATTCAGTATGGTGTTAGGATTGATCCAAGGTTTCTCTTGGTTAAATTTGAAAATATCAAGTATAATCCTAATGAGTGTGTGTAGGACTTTAACACATAATTCAACAAGTCCATGATGTATCTTCTCAAAAACATCAGGCCCAATGACATAATATGCTTGATAAAATACTATGATGCCTTTAATAATAAGGATACATATTTTTTGAGGGACAAGGCTCCCACTAACCTATGGTTGACATTCAAGATGGCCATCTAGATTGAGAACAACCTCAAGGCTATGAAAAATCCCATGAATAAGTGGGATGATGTGAATCTAGTCAATCCAAAAAAGACATAGCCCATGAAGAAAACCAACTTAGAAGAAACTATCAAAACTTTGGCCTTTGCTATCAAATAAATTTCATACAAGTTGGCTAGATCTGAAAAGGGGTCCCTCAAGTGTTTACTTGATATGAGAGAGATTTAATATCAATCAAGTGTAAATGGGGCATACTTTCCATAATAGAGATAATGACAAAGGGAAGAGGAATGCATGTGAAGATAGGATAGATAAAAACTAGAATAGAGGGTTTAGAAAGGAAGTGCATGATCCTTTAAATGACAAGGTAAATTATGTGAATTCTAATTTGGATATTGATTTGGATTTAGAAGTGCTTCCTACCACACCCTCCATGTGGTACTACTAAACAAGTAGATGAAGATCCAGATGAATCTGAATATGCATCATTTGACTATGATATTTTCATGTTTGATTATTAGATACTTTATAGTGAATAAAATACCTCCATGGAATTATTGATTGATACTACAATTGATCAGTTTTGGAACACTATCATAATGGAGAGTGCCCTAACTTTTGACTTTACTTGTGATGTAAATGTGGCACAAGCATATGAATTGCTCATTCATGATTTTTATCTCTTACACTCCATGATAATCAAGAAAAATCCTAGGAAAAATCCATTATTTGATGATAGATAGCTATTAATTAATGTAGTAGCTACCAAAAAGAAGGAATACAAATTGAGAAGTGGGCAATCAAGTGTTGTTCCTCAAGACACTACCCCTATAAATTCAAAGGTAGGGAATGTAAGCAAAGAAGAAAATAAATCTATAACAATCTAAGAAGCTTCCAAGATAACACATGTAACCCAAGCTACTAAGGCTAGAGGTGATCCTACTAAGAGCAATAGAATTCCTATATTATCTAGCATCCTTAAGGGTGCAAATGAGTTCAAACAAAATCCACCTTTGAAGGCTATTATCAAAGTTCTAAATCCACCCCAACCTACTCCACTTTATACATTGAGTGGCTATATTCCATATGAAGGTGTGGTTACCCTTCCACTAAATATGTCTCTTTTTCAATATAGTGTGTGTGATATGGATCAAGTGTTAAGTCAAATAAAAATCACTATGCCACTTGATTACTTATTAAGAATACTTGAACATAGGAAGAGGGCCTTTGAATGTTTTGAATTTGGTGAAAGGTCACGTATGAATGAAGTTGAGATACTCTAGAAAAAGATGAATAATTAAAAGAGGTTGTTGAACTTATTTTAAAGGTTTATTTGGGGACTATATTTGTAGAGAGTCAGATGAATGTGGATCCATTTTATATGACCCTACTAATCAATGGTCTGATTTTTCACAACTACATGTTTGATTCTAAAGCTTCTTATAATGTGATTCCTTTAGATGTCCTCAATTATCTTGGAGTGAAGATCACATCAACCTTTGACAAGTGTTATGCCATGGACTCATGAGAGTTCCTAGTTGTTGGATAAGTCAAGGGGTTGGCAGTGAAGTTGGCAATTCATCCTAGTAATTACTTAAACATAGAATGGTAGTTTTAAACTACTGCCTAAATGGTGGATGTTGCTATCACATAAGTGGGATGATAGCATGGGTAAAAGTGTGTAGATGGACCTTTCCTACACCACCATTCATTTGGAGGGTGATATGGTTAGACTTTATAGAGAGCTAAAGATGCTACATGTGATTGAAGATCCTAATCATGCTCTAAATGAAGTGTTATACATATATGTTGAATTAGGTAACTTTGTTTTGAATGTTGATACTAGTGAATAGCCTATTATTCTTGATGTTAAACCTTATAAAAAAAGTACAATTTGGAAGATGTGCTTTTATAGGGCTTGCTATAGTCTTGGAAATAGAGATGGGGTTGTCTTCTATGCCCTTAATGGTAAATATTTTATGCTTTCTTTTTAGATTTAATTTGAGTGAACAAACAATACCACTGAGTATGAGGCACTCTTGCTTAGTTTAAGGATTGCCCATGAATATGGGATTAAATGTTTGGTTATCAAGGTTGATTCTAAGATAGTGGTAAAGCAAGTCTATAATGATTTTGCCACAAATTTTAAAAGGTTGAAATAGTATTAGAATGTTGTTTGGGACTTGTTTGAATTTTTTGATGTATTCAATTTATGTTATCATGATAGAAGTTTTAACCAAGAAGCTAACATACTTTTGGGGTTAGGTGTTTAATTTGACATTGAAAATATGAGCCCTCATTGTCAATAACAAGCGGATATACTTTTCAAGCCTTCGATCTCAAATAATATTCATCATTGGTAGGTATTTGATGATGATGAATAGATTAAGAGGTTTCTAAACTGTGAAGATGAGTTCCTTGATCAACTCATAGAGCTAGAATCTATGGTTCAGGTCAGTGATGGGGAGAAAATCTTATTTGGGAAGGAAATTATTTAGTTAAAGATAGACATTATCCCAAGAGACATGGTTAGTTTAGAAGAATCTTTTGATGGAGTAGATAGAATCAAGTTGAGAGACTCATTCATTTCAAAATATGTGATTGGGTTTAACTTGGGTTCTCATGACAATCCAAGGAAGGTTTGGTTGGGTGCTCAATTAAGTGCAACTAAGAAGAAATATTACATGTAGCTTCTAAGGAAGTATCAAGATTACTTAGCATGATATTATTTTGAGTTGAAAATGTATAAGGAAAACTTGTTCCATCATGTCATCCCATTACAGCCTGATAAAAAATCTTTTAGGCAGAAATAAAGATTGATTAACCCCATCTTGGCTACCAAGATTAGGGAAGAATTAAAGAAGCTAAGGGATGGTGGTATCATTTAACCCATCAGGTATTCATCATGCGTTTCAAGTTTAGTCATTGTGTAGAAGAAGAATGGTGACATCCACTTGTGTGTGGATTTTAAAAAATTTAACAAAGCTTCTCTAAAAGACAATTATCCTCTACCTAATATAGAGAACCTACTACAAAGCATTACTAGATCAAAAATGTTTTCCACATTGGATGGATTCTTAGATTACAAACAAGTTATGGTGAAGGAATCTGAGAGGTCCAAAATTGTGTTCATAATACCTTGGGGCACATATGTATATATGATTATGCCTTTTAGGTTGATGAATGTTGGTGCAAAATTGTATTGAGCTATGGATGCCACTTTTGTAGGGATAATTAATAAGTTCATTATTGTGTATTAGGATGACATTACTATGTACTTCAAAACAAGAGAAGAACATTTACAGTATCTTGAAAAGGTGTTGATTAGATATAGGGAGTTTGAAATTTTGCTTAATCCCAATAAGTACCACTTTGGAGTATAAAAGGCTAAGTTGCTAAGACATATAGTGTCCAAGGATGGTGTCATGATTGACCCTAAAAGGGTTAAAGCCATTGATAAAGTGCCTATCCCACAGTCCAAGAAAGGAATTTAGTCTCTATTTAGACAAATTAACTTTATAAGGAGGCTTGTGTTTGATTTTAAAAAGATTACTCTGCCTATTACTTCCATGTTTAAGGACTAGACCATCAAATGAGAGGAGAAGGCCATGTAAGCATTCAGTGGCATCAAGGGAAATTCAAGTCTACCCCTATTTTGGCTAATCCTGATTATACAAAAATGTTCCAAATATTCTCTTTTGCATCATATAATACCATTTCTATTACTCTGTTTCAAAAGAATGAGGATGGTCACGAGTATCCCATAGATTTATTTAACAAATCTATGTAAGGTCTTGAACTGAACTACACCATCATGGAAAAACAATAATTCACTCTTCTAAAGGCTGTTAAAACATTTTGGCCATATATTTTGAGTTCAAAGATTATTACCTACATGTCACACACCATGGTGAAGGACATTTTAACTCAGACAAAAGTATTTAACAAGAGATGTAGGTGGGTCAACAAACAACAAGAATATGACATGGATATCTAGACCACCAAGTTGGTAAGGGGGATGGGTCTAGCCAAGCTTATGGTTGAGACTAATTTACAAGCTATTGTGGTAAACATTATTGTTTTTAATGTTTATAATTCCTTGAATTAATTTAATGAATTTTTATGGTATAAAGACATTATTTACTACTTCAAAATATGTACTATCCCCTTGACTTGGATAAGAATCAAAGAAGAAATCTTAAGTTTGTGTCCAAAAAATACTTCTTGACTAAGGATGTACTAACATGGAAGAATCCAGATGGAGTTATCCTAAGATGTGTGTTGGAAGAATAGATTATTGACCTAAATAAAGACTTTCATAGTGGAGTATGTTGTGGCAATTTTGAACCTAAAGTCATAGCTCATAAAATTCTACAAACTAGTTATTGGTGACAATCACGATTATAATATGTTACTCAGACAATCATAAGATTTGAGAAATGTTAACACTTTGTTGGGAGGATGAAAGCTTTAGGCTCTCTCCCTTTACATCCCATGATGATTGAAGGCCCATTTAAACAATGGGGAGTGTATTTCATTGGATAAATTGTTGATTCATTAAGTGCTGAACATAAATATATCGTAGTTGCAATGGACTACTTCACAAAATGGGTCAAAGCAATCCCTATAAATAAAACAACACACTAGGTAGTAATGGATTTTTTGTTAAATTAGATTATTTATAAGTTTAATGTGCCTATTAAGATAATTGTTGATAATGTCATGAGATTCAAATCCAAACCTTTGGTGGAATTATGTAAAGACTATGGGATTAAATTGACTTATGCTTCCAACTACAATCATTAAGGGAATGGGCAAGCAAAATCATGTAACAAGAACTTGATCAAGATCATTAGGTGAACATTAAAAGAAAATAATAAGAAGTGGGATAAATAGTTGAAGTATATTTTGTGGGTTGATAGGATCATCCTGAAAAGAGCTATATGAATAATCCCTTTTAAGCTTGTTTATGGAGCTTAAGCAGTTATACCAATGAATTTACAGTATCCTACCTATCAGCTCATGAAACAACTAGAAGATGATGAGTAGATCCACCACTATGAAAGTAGGATGAACCATATTATTGAGCTTGATGGAACTCAAAGACAAGCTCATGAAAGACACCTTAAGTTCAAGGAGAAGCTGAAGAAAATATTTGATAAAAAAGTCACTCCAAGAACATTCTAAATAGGCGATCCAATTCTACTTTGGGACAACAGGCATGAGGAGAAAGGAAAACATGATAGGTTTGATGCCTTGTGGATGGGTCCTTATTCCATTGGATGTCGAATTGGGGAGCATACCTTCTTCTTGAGAGATCTAGATGGTAAAATACTAGAATTGTTAGTCAATGGTAGACATTTAAAACCCTTCTTTGATTAAGTCCATTCACAACTATGTGCCATATTATATAGTGTTTTATTGCTTTGTTCTTATATTGTTTTGTTGCCCCTCCGCTTTGGGTCATGTTTGTATAGTCTCCCTTTGTTTTTTTTTGTATGTTCATTTCCAAATCCTCCTGATCTATTTTTGTTAAGTTTGCCATAATTTTTTGAACCTTCATGAGTGTTTGCTGAAAATTACTAAGTATTGACTCTGTAGCCCAATATATTTGCACCTAATCTTATGTTTTGTGGTTCTTTTCACACATGTAAGGGGTATTCATCCCTGAGTGAGAGATATTTTTATTGCCTAAAATTATACTGAAGCAATTGCGTGAATGTTTTACTCTAATTTTCTCCTTATTTCTTAGTTTATGAAAGTAGAAGTAGCAAGAAAGGGGTGTGTAAGGGTACCTGATTGAAAGTGTATATGCATTGATCCAAATGAAGTGGGAACTCTTTTTTGGTTAGGAAATAATATCTACAGATAAGAAAACACTAAAAAAAATTGTTGACTAGACAATAAGATGGGGGGATTACCTAGCATATGCTAGATCCAAGAAATCAACAACTTGTTAGGATGGTTGTCAATCCCCTTTCTGATAAAAGGTTTGATATAAATAAAAGAAAGAAAAGATGCATAACATGAAAGTAATAAATCTAATAGAATAAATACTTTTCACATGGAATGCATGAGTTAACAAATTAACATTAAGATAAATATTAATTAAATAAATGTTTAGGTCAAGTCAGGTTTGGTCTAGTCTAGTCTGTGATAGAAAATAGAAAGCAAAAAATAGAGTTTGGTTAAAGTTTTGATCAATGGGTAAAAGGTTGTTGATTTCAGTCACATAGTGAACCAGTGGTGGTCAGGGTGATCAGTGATGGTTGGCCTAACTGGAAATAGTTGGATGGCTGACAATGGTTGTTGTAACTGGTAGTGGTTGTAGAAATTGGTGATGGTTAACTATGTGTTCTAGTAGGATATTGAAGTGGAGTTGAAAAGGGAAAGGTAAATGGGCCAAGATCTGATCGAGCCTAGTAAAGCCCTGAATGTAGATTTAGTGATAGGTTGAAAGCTAGAAGATTGGTTTGGTGAGATTTTGGTCAAGGTAAGAAACTAATAAAAACAATAAAATGAATTGAAAACAAATATAAATTACCTACTATTAGTGAGGCAAAGATATGGTAGAAAAGACTTGGAGGAATTTTTCTAGCATAATAGTACTCTAGGATTTGAGAATGACTTGGGTAGATTTTTAGGTTGTTAGGTATCTACAAGAGGATTTTGATAGCACGTGGTTATAGATTTTGATATCCTCTCTCCTTCTCATAGCTCTTCTTTATAGCAAGAAGTTAATTATGATTGGGGGAAGTTGCTAGTTTGGTAAAGGATAAAGATGCCATGTTTGGGCACTTTGAAGCTAGCTGGCATCATGAAACAAGAAGTTTCCAAGTTGGCTTTTAAAGCTTATCTCACACATAGCTAGACATTGCTTTAAAATAGGCCAGTGACCTGACTATTGTTGGTTAGGCTAACTATTGGCAGTCGAGGGTCTAGAGGAAAATGGTCAAGAACTAGTTAAAAAGAGGTGAATTAAAATGTTAGGTTAGCAAGTTGAAAAGGAGGATAAGTACACTAGGGGGTTTAACTATCTCCAAAGGTTGATTAAGGGTCCAAGGTGTTTTTGACATAAAAAATGGTCAGTTTTTTAGTGTCTACATTTTGCCCCTTTTTGTTATATAGTTTTGGGTTGATAAGCTACAAAATAAAAATAGAAGCTAGGTATGGTTAAAGGTGAAGAGTGATGGTTAAGATGACTCCAAATGCATCAAGTGAGTGGATGCTAACTATATAGTTCTATGGACACAATATCTAAAAAGATATTCAGGGCAAATGTAGTTCTTGAATTGTTCATGGGTGGGTTACAGAGAATTAGTGTGCTCTGACGGTAAGGTAGTGATACTCAATTAGGTTCCCCCAAATTGAAGAATCACATGGTTTAGTTTGGGTGAAGGTTTATGGAGAAGGTTCATCTCCAAAAGGTTAGATTTCCTTGGGTATGAGAGGAGGTATTCCCCCTCAAATCAGAAGTTGATGAGGTAAAGTAAAATTAGGTCAAAGTTTGATAAATGGTAAATGGGTAGTTACAAGGTGAGTGATAAAAAGGTGAGGTTGGGAATTTGAGATGCAAACATGCGCATAAAATTTAAATAAGTGTGATAGCCAAGATCATGCAAAGACTAAGATTTCTATGTTGGTAATAATAAGGTTAGGTTCTAGGGTAAATAACAAGGTAATTGGTCCCCAGTGTTGGTTATAGATGATGAGATTAGTCTTATCAAGTCTCTTAGATAGGGTTAGTATTTACTCAAGTATACAAGGTAGGAAGTGCTCCCAAGAAAAACATAAATGGTCTAGTTGGTTGTGATGTGGTGTAAAAAAAATGTTCAACATGGTAAAATTGGTCTATATGATCAAAAATACCAAGGCAAGGTCATCACAAACTACGTGATAGGTTGGGTCAAAAGGGGGCCAATATCGAGGTGGACATGGTCGAATGGTTGGGTAGTTTGGTAGAGAAGGGTAATCTCCAAAATTTAAGGGAGAAAGTGACTCCTAAATAGGTTGGTGGAGAAGGGTAAGCTCCATAATTTGAGGGAAAGGGTGATTCTCAAATAGGTTGGTGGATGCCCAAATGGGTTTCCCCACATGGGTGTACAACTTAGTTTGGTTTAGGTTGATAGGGTTGATAAATTTGATAATATAGGTACAATTGGATTTGACATGTTAGGTTAAGTGGATAAGGTTTGTGAATAGGTGGTTAGGTAGATAAGCATTTTAAGCATGGTAGGTAGGGTTTGATGTGGTAAGGTTGGTTGAATAGGTCAATTTTTATAAATTGGGTGAAGTTGATCAGATTTATTGATTTTATAGGTTGGGTAAGGTAGGTAAAGTTTGTTGGTTATTATTGCTTGATAGGTTTGATAGGTTGGAGTTGGTAGATCAATAGACTGGGGTGATGGTTATTGGTTTGATAAGGTAGATAAGGTTGATAAGATTAGTTGGGTTGATAGATTAGGTTAGGTGGGTAAAGTTGACAAGGTATGTTAGGATGGTGATTTGGGTTGGATAACCCAATGGTTGAAGAGGTTAGATAGGTTGAAGTTGAGATTGGTAACAATAATTGTTTAATTGGTGTTGATGGGTTATTGGTTGTATAGGACGATGGTTAAAGGGTTGGAAAAGGTAGCAGATGGGAAATCTCTAAAAGGGTGAGGTTGGTTTGGTCAACTTTAATGTTTTTTGGGGAAAGTAATCCCAACAATTTGATCGTTAGGGTAAGTTGGTGGTTTTAATGGCTCAAAAAGAGGAAGACACATCTCCCTAAGTGACTATGAAAGTATAAAGGAGAGCCTAAATGCCCTGATTGAAAAAGACCATGATGGAAAGATGGGTGGGCTTATAAACACAAAACCCTTGTCATGCTTTTTCTTTATTTTTAGTTTGATGGTCAAAAAAAGTAACTTGATCACATGGTGTCAAGTAAGCTCAATATCCCTTGATTTGTGAAGGACAAAAAGGGAAATGGATGGTAGGTAGTGGGGGATAGGTATGGAAACCTTATTTTTGGGAAGGCTTACCTCTTTTGTAGGTGTCCTAAGAACCATGATAGATAAGTCCATGTCATATGCTAGGTGTAGACTAATCGATGTAGGAAGTCTATTGATTAAAATCGATTGTGGTTTTTTTGAGATAGTTTTTTTGATATAAGGTCTTATATTACTTCTTTTGATATGATGGTGAAGTTGATCGATGTGGGAAGCTTCAAATGATTTATTTTGATAAAATTTGACTTATCAATCCTTCGAGGGAGTGGTCCAATTTTTGTTTTGTTCATATTTGGTATCTATCCTTCAAGGGATTAGTATATATTAAGTTCAAAAAATTTTGATTATTTTTGAGTTGTCCTTCAAGGGAGTGGTCTACATACAAAAGATGTTGACCAAAGTGATATTGTGGTATCCCAAATGTGTATATGCTTTCTTATACATGGACCATCTATATATGCCTAAGGTTTTCCTTTATGGAGGTAAAGCCATGACACAAGAAGGTTGATGATGGGTGGATGAGGTGGTTTTAAGTGACAATGATCATCGGATTCCAAATTATTAGAGATGAAAAGTATCTATGAGCACCATGCCATGGATAGAGCCATGGTATCATTGCTTAAGATTATGCAAAGCTTGTGACAAATAATCACATAATCTTATTTTTAATTGATTGTCCTTAAAGATAAGGAGATGAAGGTGAGTGAAAACAAAGGATGAGATTAAATTAGACATAAAATGTCAAGGAACTTGGCTTAACCAAGGAATAAACATGAAATAAAAAGTGTTTAATAGGTTCAAGATTGATATGACCCAAATTCATGCTTGCATGGATGGGTAATTTCAATTAGAAGAGTAGATGTCCCCAATATACCTTGTGACTCGGGTAGATCGCAAAAAGGTATGGGTTGAAAAAAAGGTGAGGTTGGTTAGGTGAGAGTTTAATAGAGGAAGATAGTTAAAAAAAATAGAAATGTGTAAAAGGTAGTCAAGAATGGATAAGGTTAAAATTATTTGGTTGGTTGGTTGGCTAGAGAAGGGTAATCTCCAATGGATAGGTTAATCTCCAAATAGATCGGTTAGGAGGGAAAAGGTGATTATCCAATAATTTGAGTTGTGTGAAAGAGAAAGGTAATCCCCAAGAGTTCAAGGTTGGTTGATAAGTTTATTTGGTTGGTTTGGTTAAGTAGGTTTGATTGCTTGGATAGAGTGGATAAGGTGCATTGGGTTGATAAATGGTCAAAGCCTTATGGAGGGGAAGTTTCCCTAGTTTGCTTTTTCCATGGATGTTCAAAAGAGGGGGAAATGATCCTGAGGTAAGGTGATGGTTAGTAAGAAGGTTTTAGGAGGGGTGAATATGACTTCACCTACCTCCCCAAGGGTTTTTAGTTGTTAGTGGTTAGTAGGTCAAGTTCACAGGTGGTGTTTCTAGTGGAATTTCCTCTTGTGTACAAAGTCTAGGAAAAGGTATTTGGGTTCAATTTAGGTAGGATAGGGTAGGATTGGTAGGTTTGAAGGGTAGGTTTTAGTTTGGGTTGTTAGGTATGTTTATTATGGTAGAGTAGAAAGGTAGGTTGAATATGGTTGATTGAGTTGGGGTAGAGGTTAGTTTGACTGGTTGAGAGATGTAAGAGAAATAGTTGTGTTGGTTTGTTGGTTGGGTTGGTTGGATTGTTTAGTTTGGTTGATAAGGTAAGGTGAGGGGGATGGTTATAGGTAAGGTTGGTTTAATGGTAGGTTTGGTTTGGCTGATGGTCATTAATTTTGGGTTAATAGGTTCCACAAAAGTGGTAAGTGGAAAAGGTATCTTAGTTGGTTCCATATGGTTGAGTGGAAAAGGTTGGTTGGTTAATTTCATATGGGTAAGTGGAAAAAATTGGTGGGTTTATTCCTTGAATGTGGTTTATAAGGAAATTTGACAAGGTTATACTTGGGTAACAAGTGGTTTGGTTGAGGGTTGGACCATAGTTTCCTCTACAATGAGTGAAGGAAGAGGTTTAATGATTGATTGTTTGATGATATTTAAGGCTAGGTTGGAGGGAACCTAGAGAATTTCCTTTGAAACCTCCTTATGGTCGATAAGGTTTTAGATGATCATCTTAAAAGAGCCACATCTATCTACCCCATGTCCATTCATGTGATGATAGGCACAAAATTAATCTTCTATAAGCCAAATTTGTTTTGGAAGAGAATTATTTATGGGTTTGATTGGAGGAAGGTTAATGATAGATGCCTCCAAGAATTTATCAAGGATTTAGGCATATGATTCCCCTAATGGGGTCTACTACCTAGGAAGAGGGTACACTAATGGTTCTTGAGTTAGTGAGCTAAATGGTAGATTTGATGAGGTTTGTTGGTTTGATAAATTTGATAGGTTTAATGAGATGGGTATGTTTGGTGGGTTTGATAGGTTTGATAAGTTAGGTAAGTTTGATAGGTAGTTATTGGTTGGAATTGATAAGGTGGGTTGTATTGATTGGTTTGGTTGGATTAAATGATTGATAAATCAGTTGGTTTGATAGGTTAATAGATGGATGGGTTGATAGGTTTGTTTATGGATTGGTTGATAGGATGAGGTTGATAAGTTTGGTTGAGGTAATTGATATGATGGTTGGGTTGATAAGATGGGTTGGTTTGATAAGTTGGATAAGGTTGATTAGGTGGGTTGGTTTGATTGGTTTGGCTACATCAATATGTTGGTTGTTTTTTATATTAATAGGTTGATAAGTTGGGTTGATAGGTTTATAGGTTGGTGGGTGGGTTAATAAGGTAGGTTGAGGTAATTGATATAATGAAAGGGGTAGATAGCCTAGGATTTTACAAGGTTGGGATGATGGATGTGGTAGATGTTGATAGGTTATTGGTTGGGTAAAATAATGGTTAAATAGTTATTGATAGGTTATTAATTGGTTGAAGTTGAAATTTGATTGGTTGTAGGTATGGGTTGATTGGTCATGGGTACCAAAAATAGATAACTCTACCTTGCCTATCTAATTTATTAACATTGTAACTAGTTCAAGTGGTAGTTGATAGTTTGGGGGTTGATTATGGTAAAAATTGTATGGGTGAAAGGTAGAGTTGGGTTGATGGTAGGTAAGGTAAGGATCATAGCTAGCTTGAGATGCTAGGTAATGATCAGATGCAAAAGGGTTGTGGTCTAAGATCCTAGCAAAGCTAGGATCTCTAGAAAGGGTTATAGAAGGGATCTCCACTCAAACAAGGTAATAGAGAGGAGGGTAAATGAGGTCAAAATGATGGAAGGTTGATGGTATAAGGTTGATTATTCATAAATCAAACAAAGAGAAAACAAGAAAAAAGTCCAAAAATTAATGAATACCTTAGCTCATAAGATAACTTTTTATCTCATGTTGTCTTATGCCTTAGTTAAAAATGTGCAAGGGTCGTTTGGATAGTAAATAGGGTACTAGATAAAAAGGCTAAGGATGGTTTTGGGTAATGTTTAAAAACTCAAGAGAATCTATATTGGACTAGGTATGTGGCTTGATACTGGGGGCTTGCTCCCCACACTTCATGATCCTGGAGTCAAGCTGGGTCACTTAGCCAAGATATAGTCTATTCAGGAATTATACTCTGCTAGAGAATGGAGTGGGTTCTCCCCTTGGTGATGAAATCTAAGTGGGATTACCAGGTAGGGAAAGGTTATTTGCTAGGTGGTGAAATCCTAGTTGGGCCTTGTCTTAGGTATGTTATGGTGTGTTGATTGATTATGTGGTTTAGGTTTTATGTGTGATATAAAACTGTAGCTATGATAGATTACATGCCTTTTTAAGTTACTATGAGAGCCAAAGTAACAAGCAAACAATGGATACAAAGTTTGCTTTAAGCCCAAATGGAAAATTTTATATTTCTTTGGATGAGTAAATGAGAATGAGAGAGAGAGAGAGAGAGAGAGAGAGAGAGAGAGAGAGAGAGAGGAGAGAGAGAGAGAGAGAGAGAGAGAGAGAGAGAGAGAGAGAGATGAGAGAGAGAGAGAGAGCATGAAATGATAACTAAGAAAATAAAGATGGTGGGAAGAAAATAAAGGTGATGGCTCCCACTAGGTGTGCCAAAATGTTTTACTCAAATTTTCTCCTCATTTCTTAGTTTATGAAAGTAGAAGTAAAAATACAAGAAAGGGGTATGTAAGGGTACATGGTTTAAATTGTGCACACATTGATCTAAATGAATTGGGAAATCTTCTTTGGCTAGGGAAGGATGCCTATAGATAAGAAAGCACTAAAATAAACTTGTTGATTATATAATAAGATGGGGGGATTACCTAACATATGATAGATTCAATAAATCAATAGCTTGCTAGGATGGTTGTCAATACCCTTTCTAATAAAAGGTTAGGTATAAATAAAAGAAAGTAAAGATACATAACATGAAAGTAATAAATCTAATAAAATAAATACTTTTCACATGGAATGTATGAATTAACAAATTAACATTAAGATAAATGCTAATTAAAGAAATGTTTAGGTTGGGTCAAGTCTGGTCTAGTCTAGTCTGTGATAGAAAGTAGAAAGCAAAAAATAAAGTTTGGTTAAATGTTTGATCAATGGGTAAAAGGTTGTTGATTTGGGTCACACAGAGAACTAGTAGTGGTCAGGGCAATCGACGATGGTTGGATGATTGACGATAGTTGTTATAACTGGCAATAGTTGTAGGAACTGGTAATGGTTGCTTATGTTTTATGATAAGATATTGAAGTGGAGTTGAAAAGGGAATGGTGGATGGGCCAAGATTTGATCAGGCCTGGTAAAGGCCTGAATGTGGATCTAGTGAGAAGTTAAAAGCTAGAAGATTAGTTTGGTGAGATTTTGGTGAAGGTAAGAAAATAATAAAAATAATAAAATGAATTGAAAACAAATAGAAATTACTTATTATCAGTGAGATAAAGAGATGGTATAAAAGACCTAGAGGAATTTTTGTAGCATAATAGTACTATAGCATTCAAGAATGACGTGGGAAAAGTTTCAAGTCATTAGGTACCTGTAAGAGGATTTTGAAAACATGTGGTTACAAATTTTTGGATCCACTCTCCTTCCTATAGCTCTTCTTTTACAGGAAGAAGTTGACAATTATGAGTGGAGGAAGCTGCTAGTTTGGTAAACGATAAATATGCCAAGTTTGGGTGCTCTGAAGCTAGCTGGCATTATGAAACAAGAAGTTGCCAAGTTGGTTTCTAAAGCTTATCTCACATGTATTTGAACATTTCTTTAAAATAAGTTGGTGACCTAACAATTGATGATCAGGCTAACCATCGATGGTTAGGCTGACTATCGATGATCGAGGGTCTGGAGGGAAATGGTCAAGAATTGGTTAGAAAGAGGTGAATTAAAATGTTAGGTTAGCAAGTTGAAAAGGGGGCTAAGTCCACTAGGGGGTTTAACTAGCTACAAATGTTGGTTAAGGGTCCAAGATGTTTTTGACATAAAAAATTGTCAGTTTTTGAGTGTCTAAAATTGGGACCTTGTCAAGTGTAAATGAATATGTCCTCAGCCCAAATTTTGTCTCTAAGTGTTCCCTTGGAAGGTCAAGTTCATGTAAAAATTGGCTAAGTCCTAATATAGGTTTTTAAATTTCCCTTAGTCATTTTCAAACTTTTTGCATGAACATAATGTCCGATAGAAATAGGTCTTTGAGTTTTTTGTTTTAGATAAAAGGTCTAAAGACTTATTTTTATTGGACATTTTATCTACTACAAAAAGTCTAAAGGAATTCAATGTCTTATTTGTTTCAAGCTAAGTGTTTCACAAAAGATCAGAAGGGTCATTTGTTTTGGAATTTTTATCTATGACAAATATTCTAAAGGGTACTTTCTATTTAGGCATTTTACCCACACAAAAATCCTAAAAGAAATATTTTGTTTTGGTAAAAGTGCAAAGTCTTATTTTTTTCAGACTTGTTGTCCATGGCAAAAATTCCAAAAGGCACTTGCCTTTCAGGCATTTTGCCTGCACAAAAAGCCTGAAAGAATTGTAAGGTTATTTAATTCAACCAAAGGTACTTCTAAAAATCCCAAAGGGTCATTTTACCTTCACAAAATTCATGAAGGGCACCTTCAAAAAGTCTAAAGGGCACTTTTATAAAGTCTGAAAGGCATTTTTCATAGATTTAAAGGCCATTCCAAAAGGCCAAAGGGAAATTCTATAGGGCAAGTACCCTTGAAAAAACTTCCAAAGGGTATGTTTAAAGGGCTCGAAAGGTGCTTTTGGAAAAGTTGTTGTGGAGTAGAAGTCCTATTTCGTTTAGACATTTTTCCTAAGCAAAAAGTTTGATAGAATTGCATTCTTTCAAGAAGATTACAAAGTTCAATTTCTATAGGTAAATTATTTCAAACAAAATGTTTGAAATGATTATCTTGATGAAGACATAAAGAGCTAAGCCTCAATTCTTTTAGCAAAAGTGTAGAGGCCCAATTACTTCATCAAAAGTTCAAGAGACTATTTTATTCAAGGGAATTGTTTTGAAATAAATGTTTGAAACAATTATTTTGATGAAGGTGAAAATCAAAATGCTGGAGACTCAATTCTTGAAGTAAAAATGTGAAGTCAAATCCTTCAGATAAATTGTTTCAAATATTTTGTCTAAAATAATTGTCTCGACACAATTCTTGAAAGAATTATTTTTGGATAATTGTGTTGAAGAAAATCCCAAAGTATAAGTGTCGACGATATAGAGAAGGCAAATATAAAAGGCCCAAGAAAATTCTTTTGAAGACCAAAGGGCCGATGAAAGAAGAAAATAGGAATGCCAAATATAAAGAGTGAGATAAAATTACCATAGAACAAAGTCCCTGAAGATTTTTTTTGAATTGTAGGTATGACAATCTTGTAGGATTATTTTGACAGGCATGCAAATGTCAACTTTAATCCATAGAAATTATCTATTAGGATTCAAATGTTTTAGGATAGTTACATGAAACTTAATTTTAGACCCTATAAAGTGCCATTTATTTTAAAAAGGAGGCAGATCCAACAACACATTTTTTCATGGAGCAAGATGAGATGATGGTGCAAGATCAAAGATGAAGAGTCAAAGGAACATAGGAGGCCCATGGGGCTGCCAAGTGGTACATCTTTGGAGTCAAGAATAGGTAATATATAATGACACCCCACCCCTTAGATCATGATCTAAGGAGCATGTTTGCCTAATTATTTGAGATTAGATGGTATAAGTTCAAATTCAAAAGGTTAAACTTATAGTGCATGATAATACTTGAGCATGTTCCTAGAGATCAATGGTACATAGTTAAGAGTACACCTTCTGATAGATGGGGTGCAATGAGTCAGGGTTTCAAACCAAACCTAAAGTGAATGTAGTGATGACATGCATTGTAACTATGTTATAAAAAGTATCGAGTAGACAATGGTGTTTGATCCCTTGGGTCAAGATCAATGACATGCACTTACTCATACAAGAAGATCCAATGGTACGAACTAAGATGGAATTTTTAAAAGGCTCAAAACTAATAAGAGAATGTCAAGTGCCTAGATTAAATCTAATGAAGTAGCCCAGTCATTTTTAAGCTATGTAGATGCCCAATTGGATCTAAGGTAGAATGCTAGGAGTCAATATATGGTAAGCTTTGGTCTAAAAGTTAAACCTAATGTTTCTTTATTGGTCAAGAAGTGAGTCAAATCATAGAAGAAGGTCCATGAGTTATTCTAGAGAAAATATTTATGATCATGATCATAGATCATTTTATGTTTCATGTCATAATCAAATCAACTCCTGAGCCATCATTGTCGGTAATGGGCTTTCCTTGGTGTGTACAAAGAAGAGATTTCCTAACTAAAAGTTTCTATGATTTGTAATCGAGTAATAGGAAAGCATTTCCAAAAATAAATTACACATGAAGAAAAAATCTATTTGGCTCTTCAAATCATTTTCTCCCTCTAGTTGTGTAGGAGAGCAATCAAGAGCATCTTCAGGTAGTTGCATATGATGACAAGTAGTTTTTTGGGCTTCCATTATGAATTTTACCATCTTTATCATGGATTCATTAGCATCTTCAATAAAAAGGTCAAAATTGTATTTAAAATATTCATCATTCCTTACAAAGGCAATTGAAACAACAATTTTTCTTGGAAGTGGATGAGGATCTTAGGAATGGCAAAGGGGATTTTCTAGCTAGAATTATCTTGGTAGAATTGAAGGCCTATTTTGTAATTTTTCAAGTTGTGACCCATAGTTTCAGGTTCAAAAATGTATAAATAGGGGCATTGTCCATTGTTCTAAGGTTTTTATTGGCTATTGGTTATTTTAGGTGTCCATTTTCCCTAAGTCTAGGTTCTATAGAAATTTTTCTAAGATTTAGAGGAAATTATTATGTTGTAAACACCATAATTATTATAACTGAGGATTGAGAGGAAACAACACATTCTTCCTAATTCTAAGTCCACATAACCTAGCTATCCCTAAACTAGGTTTTAAATACACCTCCAAGGTCATAAGTCATTGTTGATGCACATAAATACCCCAATAATTCACTAGTATATATGTTTAGACCTACATTTCACACAACATTATATCATGGGATAACTACATAGAGTTTGATCCTGATTTATATTATTTTTTATCTAGAGAATGCTCAACATAAGGGGTACTGAGGTAATGAAAAACTTCATCCCCTAGCCCATTTTTTCCCATATATTACATTTTTTCATCTTTATCACTAACCTAAATTTATAAGTGAATAAGGTACACAATGGATACCATAGTAAATAAAACATATACAATCACATAAGCATGACCTATAAGATAAGGTGCATCGATTTGAATTCACAAAGGAAAGACACCCTAGTAGACCTCAACACACTATATAAAAAATATTACAATCCAACCTTATATGAATAGTTCAACCTTATCTTAGATTCAAACAAAGCCTTGTTCTTAATTCACAACAAAGTCACACAATCCCATATCCAATCGTAGAGGCTCTATTTCAATCCATCAAATCTAAATGATAGCTAAGTTAATTTATTTTAGTAATTTCCCCTTTAGCATGTTTCTATAAATATTAATTTCTAAATAAGTCTTGTGTATTTTTTCATATATTATACACTATGATTTTTCTCAATCATTTTATCATAATTAGATTAACACGTATTTAATCACCACTTTTGATCAAACATATTGGTGAACATGTCTATTGATTTAATATTAAAAACCCAAACCATCCATGTTGCTAGGGTTTTTTTCTTATTTTTATTATTTCCAATTATTGTATTATGATTTTTAGATATGGTAAATTATTTGTTAACAATAATCTTCCAATTTTTGTTTCATATTTTATGTAATCTAAGATTACTATTTTTACCTCTTTGAGAATAATTTATAAACAAAGTGGTACTCAAGTTGGATATTTTCATATTCTATTTGATAAATATATAATGGAAAAAATAGTTAATAGATTTGATGACAAGGACAAATTAATATTAAAAGGGTTTCTTTAAAAGAATGTAAATATGCAAGATGCATGCTTAAAAGTTGTTAGAGATGAAATATAGAAAGCATGTAAACCCCAATCCTATAAGACTTCCACTAGTATGGGTTCCATCCCTTTATTTGCATCAATAGATTTAACTTTTGTATCAACAACTACTATTTGGAAAACCCAGGGGTCTCATCATATTTACATGTCAATCTCTACTCAACCAATTTTTACATTGCATTTGGTTAGCACACATTCTATTCCTGATGCAATCACTTACATAGAGTATTTTATCTCTAAAAATTAAGGTGTTTAAAATGGAGAAATGTTAATTGAAACCTAATCAACCACTTGATTCACATATTTTATTCTGTATTCCATTGTCTTAGCATATCCTTTACTGACTAGTTTTATGGCACCTAATTTTTTTAATGTATGACGGAAAAGGTGACCCCACGTAACATTTGAGAGAATTTCATGCAACATGTTTTTAATAAGTTAATAAGTTGGTAAGAGTGAACCTATAAGATAGAACAAAATTAACTAGTTTGATTTAGTAATTTTCCATGAAAATGTTAAAAACTTGTGCACAAAAAATAGAACTAAATTGACCACATCAACCTATTTGAAAACCTACACATAAAGAGTCAAATGAGGCCAACATGATCGATGAAGTTGAAAAATCTATAAATAGAGTATGAAACTAATTTGATAGGTTTGATGAAGTTTTAAAACCTACACACAAAAGTTTAAACTAGGTCAATAGGATCAATCCAATTGACTATAAATTTAAAAAATCTTCAAGTGTTATATTCACTTCAAGTTCACTAGAATGTATGCAAGTTAAATAAGATAGATCTATAGCTTATCCTAATTAGTAATATCTAAGCTTGAATAAAGTAATCAACTTACTATCTACTTATCGATACTTTATTATATCAAGGTAATGACCAATCATGGATCTGCTAAATCTACACTTAGGGATCTCTTATCACAAAATGGCAAAGGAGAGGTTTCCAAGGCCTCTATTAAAATGTTATTTTGTGATAATCCTAGCTAGGTCTTATGATTGTTATAATAATTAGTAAGTTAATCTATTAAATAAATATGCAAGTTAATCTAGTAAATGAATACGTAAGTTAATCTAATGCCCACTAAAGCTTATGGAATAAATGGGAAAGATAATAAACATGAAAAGATAATTCTATCTAATATAAAATACAAATAATATAAGAGATGACAGATACAGATCAATTTATTATCTCTACAACATTAGCTTATCAAAATATGAAGGGCCAAGAATATACTTACCTTATTGAGGCAAACCCATCATGCTTAAATATCTCCCTTGGATAATGGTGCTTTGCAAGTGGTTTTTATGGCCTGTAAGGATCACAAAGATAAATTATCTCTAGGATATAATACTTTTCATATGCATCCAAGACCTCCATAAGACAAGTTATACTTCTCCAAGGCAAAAACCTAAATAATAAAACCTCTTATTGATTGTATAAGTATATTTAAAAATAGTAATAATGTGAAATTTATTTATACTCTATTTAGAAATGAAATTTAGGGGGTATTTATAACAATGGATTGACCCTAACCCCTCCCATGAATTTAGCCAATGAAGATAGCCTAGTCATTTTTTTAAGGCAATAAATAGAGTTGTTAGGTCTCTAACTATATCAACTTGGGTTGATAGATTTTTTAATATTATCTAAACCCATAATGAGGTTGATCTAGTTGACATAGTAGGAAAATTAGTAAAAAGGGGTTTTTACTTAGGTGGGGGCTATTTTGGATAGTGAATTGATTAGGGGAGTAAGTAAGTAGGTTTTTAATGCTTTAGGGAATTAGATAAGGGTATATTTTATTGGTTTTATTTAATGGTATAGGGTCAAAAAATATCATGAAGCACAAAATTCTACCACCCCCTTTCCTGGTTCACCCTTTAAGGATTGCACTCAAAGAGATAAAAACTTGATAGGTTCTTGAAAGAAAGAAAGTGTTAGTAAGTGATAAATATTAAAATTATTATGTGTATACATATGCCCTACTTTTTTCTCATCACGTATCACATGAGTTTAACATGTGATGGTGCTTTAGGATAAGAACATGATAACCCACAACATTGAGCTAACTAAAAATAAAATACTAAAACTAATGCTAAAATGAAAATAAAGTAACTAAAAGTACCATATACATACCTTGCTTACCTTTATGTTCAATGACTTCATGCAAATATTTTAGTCTTGATTGTGGAGGGTGTAATACCTACATTTTAGAAACCCTAGGTATACAAAACTAACAATAGAATGAATGTGTACATATGTAGGATGGGTAAAGTAACAATAAATAACTCTAAAAAATTATTAAATTTATTAGAAAAATTGACAAGCTGGGGTTGTTAAGGATAGGTTATAACCATAAGACCAAGCATGTAAATGAAAAAATGATGACAAATTAATGTATAACACACTAAATCACATTAGGTAGAATTTAAAACATGAATTCCAAAAATTAATATACAACACACTAAATCACATTAGGAAGCATTTAAAACATGAATTGACAAATTAAATATCAATTCAAGAAAACTCTTAAAAAGATATACAAATAATTAAGAAGTAACCTCATGTAAGATAAAAATGTCAAATAAATCAAAAAGGACTATTAAAATGATAGATAAATGAAATACAAAATATCCAAAGGATGATAACTCAAGCTTGGTGATTTTTATACAATACCATGTAAGGAAACACAACCACCTAATGACATGACTATTATAACAATGATATGGTGTGGTAAGCAAATGCAAAGGGCTATTTGTGAGGAAAAACTAGTCCTATATAAGGTATTACAATGCAAATCACAAACTAGAGGCTAAAAGGTATAAGTAGGTAGATGTGATCATGGATGAAATCAACTAACAATAATACCCATAAAGTGGAAAGTGGGAATAATGTTATGTAAATAATGAATGTGAGGTACCACATGGGTGATGTGAACATCCTTAGTAATAATGATACATACTAGATAAGTGAAAAAGGCTAATAACTATCAACATAAATGACTTGAGACACTTTGAATAATGAACACAAAGTTTGGGCTAATAATTGAAGTACATAAATCATTACATAAAGGCTATATGCATGAATATTAAATGGGCCTACCTTCCCACAACATGTTCCCCATTCCTTAAAACCCCTTATAGATCCTTAAATCTACTATAAATATTGGGTATTTATGTGATAAAGTAGGTGGCACTATATAATAAATGATATAATGAGACCTCTTACCCTAGTCTACTAGCCTACTGCACCCCAATGGACCTCATCTCTATCATGAGGCCAACTTTGGAGTTTGAGCTTTGACTAAGATAGGAGATGTGCCAAATATAGATCACATATTTTAGTGTGATTTAAATTTTAATATTTTTCTTTTTATTTTTAATCATTACCTTTATTTCTTATGATTTGTCTTTTTAAAAAAATGGTTTTTTCTATTCTTCCTCCATGTCCATTTAGATAACCAATCATGAGTAAAATAGGTGAAAACACAAAGATATTACACTTGGTCAATATATAAGAGTAAATAAATACTTTGGTGCCTAAATAATCTTATACTTGCCACAAGTAAGTGTGCAATATCAAAATTGAATTATGTGTTCCTCAAATGAAAAGAAATAAGGGAATGAAGGTGATCATGAGAGATCCATCCATGTAATAAGTGATACAATGATGGATATGCTCATAGCTGATCACAAGGAGATAAAAATAATGCTATGAAAGGGATGGGTTTATTCTATGATAGTCATGTCACTAGAGAATCCATAATAACCTAAAAAGGATCTACCACAAGCACCAATGAAAGTAGTAGTCATCCCAAAAAGAAGGGGAAAGTAAATTATCATCACAAGAAAGGGGGAAGTTAAATAAAGAAGGACTGTCTTGAATAATTTGGATTTATACCTAAAACATTAGAGTGGAGAAAATTTTCTCCAAAAATAATTTTCTTATATTCCAAGTAAATTGGACCATTTCAAACCATTTGGGCATAGATCATTTCAAATGAATTGGATTATTTTGAATAATTTGGAATTATACCCACTAAAGTGGAGTGGAGAAAATTTTATCCACAAATAAATTTTCTATATTCCAAATAAATTGGAGTGTTTCAAACATATTGGTCATAGATCATTTCAAATAAATTAGGCTATTTTGAATAATATGGACTTATACCCCCTAAAGTGGAGTGAAGAGAATTCTCTCTAAAAATAAATTTGTTATATTCAAAATAAATTGGACTATTTCAAATCATTTAGCCATAGATAAATTTGAATAAATTGGGATATTTTGAATAATTTAGGTTATACCTATAAAGTGAAGTGATTCAAGAAAATTCTCTTTAAAAAATAATTTTGTATATTCCAAATAAATTACACTATTTCAAACCATTTAAGCATAGATAATTTCAATTCAATTGGGTTGTTTTAAATAATTTAAACTTATAATCACTAAATTGGAGTGAATAATATTTTATCCATAAATATGTTTTCTATATTCCAAATAAATTGAATTATTTCAAACCATTTGGGAGTAGATCATTTTCAATAGATTGGACTATTCCAAACTATGGCACCCTTATGGGCCTTCAAACTAATCATTGATCCTTTGAATCAGCTTCTATTTATCAGACACATGGAACCATTTGGTTGTCCAAATTATGGATGAAAACATACTAATCAATTAGTTCATCTATGTAATAAAATATCTAATGATAATTGTTTGTTATTCATTGGGAAGATCTTCATGAGCAGGTGTTAATATACTAATGGATCAACCTGAGAAATTTCAAGATAAACTGATGGAGTATCCACTTGCAAGGGAATTATCTTTGAAACTTGGATTTTATTTAATACTTTCAAGGAATCTCCAACTATAAATCAAATTGCACTTAACCGGATCAAAGTAATTCTAAACTAGAATTGATTAATTTGAAATTGATTGAGCTATATTAGAAATAATTTAGAATTAATTTGTATTAAATTTATGATAATGTTATTTACTATAATTATTGTTTATAATCAATAAATACACCTAAAATAATCATAATATGGTGAAGTTACATCTTTCTAAACACTGGTTCATAGCTGTTGACATGGATTTTTTGCTTGAATGGGTATCATCAACTGATTGTCGTCTATCATTAACCAAATGCCAACATAAAAAAAACATTGTAGTGTCACCTTCAAAATTTCTTTGAAATGATCTCGAATGTAGTATGACATATTTTCTATTTTATAATATTATTTTTTATCATATCATTCATTTTCGTAAAAAAAAATTGTGCACAATAAATAATAAGTCATCCAACCCCAAAATCAATAGTTTTTTAGAAGTCAGTTTTAGCTCCTCATTTAGAATGATTGTAATTTGTCAAAAAGAAATGAATCACTTATTAAAAATATTATATTATAAGAAATATAACATGGAAATTTTCTAATAAAATGTTTTACATGTTACTAGATTGGCCATTGATGTGATTTTGATTTGCATTTCTTATTGTAATATAAAAACATAATATATTGCATCTAGTTCATTATTTTTTTTCATTTCCATAAATATTATAAAGATTCATATAAACACATATAAAAATAAATAAATTATTGAACACATTGTAACTATACTCATTATACACAGATGTATCATTTCTATTCCTAGTTTTGTAACATACATATGCATATAAATGTTCATATTTAATCCTTATAACTTGACCATAATTTTATCATATTCTGAAACAATCTCATTTTTCCATAACTCATTTCTCATAGACATTAATAGGAATTTAAAATTGATAAAATAATACATACATTGTTATATTAATGAAATTATGAGCTATTTTTATGCATACCAATACATATTTATATGTTTATACAACCCATCACAACAAACAAAATAGGATTTACTCTTCAAAGCCAAAGTTCACTATCACTAAATTCAAATGAATATACACCTTAATAGTTGATCCCCTTTCATATACATCCAATAAGACACATCAAATTAAAAACTATTTAAATCAATAGAAATATAATTATTTATAGCACAATATACTTTATTGTTTTTTATTGATAATGAACACATAGATACTCTGAATCAAAAATTATTGTATTGAAGACATAGTATAACACATATTATGTTAATTTAAATTTTTTGAATTAAACATGTAAAAAACATTGTAATGGGTAAATTAAACATGTACACAACATTTAATGGGTATATACAACCACTTTCAAGTCTACACAACAATAAAATGAAGCCAAACTTTTAAATCTCAAGATGATGCAAGTTTATATTTTATTATCTTCTATAGTATCCTATCCATGAATAAAACTTCAATTGTAATGTGTTTAAATAAATAAAGAAAATTAATATATTCTAGACTTGTATGAAATTATATAATTACACATGTATTAAAAGGGGTTTTCACCTTTTTTTTTGCTTTTTTGTAGTTTGTATGGGTGCACTCTTTCATTGAACCTTTGGTTCTTTATTCCCTACAAGGTATTATACAATGTAGTAACTAAAAATTATCATCATCAATTGTTTTGATATTTTTATTTTAAAAATGTGTCTTCTTGTAGATTTTTACCTTGTGTTATTTTTCTAGAGGCACCAACCTATAGAGCTACATTATGGGTTGTTGTATTGGAGACACAAACTTCTAGATCTATGTTGTGAACTATTTTAATTAATACATAAATAGATGATGAAATATTATATCATTATTGTAAATCATTCATAAATTAAAATATATGTAATTTTAAAAAAATGCATGATCCTATCTTACCTTCTTCAACATGCAATGTGTCATGTTCATTTATATGATTTTTAGTTATTATTATTTCTTCACTTACATTCAATGTCATTAGTGTTACACAATAAAATATTTCTAAGCTATTAGGTTTGAAAAATAAAGCATACACATCAAAATATTGTTGAGATGTTATATTTTGAAAATTAGACATGATTATAAAATAAATTAAAAATGATATGCACCTAGTACTAATTAAAGTGATTACTCTTGTATTAGTTGCTCTAAACTTGTCAAATAATTTTAAAATTAAAAATTAAAAATGATTTATTCTTTATTTTCTATAATGCAAGATAAATTTCTTTATAATTTTGTACAAGCATGCACTAATCTAGCCCCTATATATACCCCTAGCACATCACATGTATCTAAATCATTGAAAGTAGAGATAAATCTCTCCTAAAAGATGTTATATAGTTCATTTTTGAATGGCCTTCATGTTTTGTGTGAAAAAATCATTTGAAATATTGGTACATCTTTGTAGATATCAAAACCTTCCTCTAATCTACTTTGTTGTGAATGGAGTCTAAAATATTGCAGCTAAAAATCAATGAGATCATGATAAAAATTGATACTTATAATATAAGTCCAATTGAATCCATTACCATCTAAACCCCATAGTATGACACCCATTTCTTACATGGAAAGGAAATAACCAACACGTAGATTCTTGAGAGAGGTTTGAATGCCAAAAAAATGTTCTAGTTTGTGGATGATGAATACATTTAAGGCCCCAATAATAAATTTGTCAATCAATGCTTGAATAAATAGGAAAAGATATTATTCCTTAAAATTTTCAATGAGATTCAAAAGATCAATAATAATCAAATCAATGTTCAGACCAAGAATGAACATTTGACTAAGATCTTTTAAAATGGATGGCCAAAGATATGGGGGCTCGTAATGGTAGATGAATATTTCTATATCTATTCTAAGAAGCTGACCTCCATCATTATGTAGATATTTTTTTAACATGCTTAATGAATCTTGAGATAATGCTTCCCATTTTTTTTTAAAATACCTTCATTCAGGACACACAAATCATCAAACCTTTTCGTATAAATTATAGATGCTTTGTTCAAGAATCTAGAACAACAAACATGCTCTAATTTCACTGTTAGGATCTAGGAAGCACAATTGATTACCATGTACAAGAAACTTAACATGCAGAATTAAACTAGAATGCACAAGTAACTAGAATTTGGAAATAACACAGAATATGAGAGACAATACCCAATTGTATTAATACTCATCTAGAAGGAAATACAACAAAGAAGATGCCACAATCTTCTTCCTTACACACCTCTAGGGCTCCCACACCTCTAGGGCATAAACAATAAATCTCTTCAAGAGCTCACTATCTCTCTTATGGTCCCAACACACAACTCAAACAAAGAGTTGGTGTTCACCTCCAACTAGTTAGTATCACTACTGCCAGTACCACCAGTTAGTATCACTACTGCTAGTACACAAGTGCTCCATGCACTCCAAAATTGAGTACTCCACACACTCCAAGTACACAACATACTCCAAGTAGATCTCTCCTGATCTTGCTACTTGTTGTGTTGCTGTCACCTTTGACCTCACACACACACACACACACACACACACACACACACACACCCCTACAAATCAATGATCTTACTTACCCATGTAGATCTCTCTACACCCTGAAGAACCCTTGTCCTTGCCTCACCAAGTCCTTATGATTCTCCAAACTAGTACCCTGATGGATCTTCTCCCTGATCTTACAACAACCTATAGATCTACCTAATCATACACACTAGGCACCCCTATGGAACTAGGAGGAGCTACCCTTGCTCTCTTCACTCTCAGAAGGAGCTAACCAAGCTCAACTCAAACTAGAACAAATTATAATACAGCCCATGAGTCTATTATAAATATCCCATGCAAACAATAATTAGACATCTAATTACAATAATTAGATCCATAGCTCCAAGACTAAAATTAACCTTTAACATGCAAACAACTGGTTCGTTAACAAACTATCCATAACACTCACAGTTTTGAACTGCACAAGCGATCGACGTCGGTCCCTGTCTGGCTGGAGATGACCCACATTGGCCGATCCCTGACCAATGTTAGTTTGCTCTACACTGAATATGACTGATGTCATTTGATCAGACCAATGTCAGTTGCTCTACAACTCAGCAACCTCTCAACAACCTCCTCCATGTCTACATTGGTGAAGCTTTTAGCTCCACAACCTAACAATCTCCTACTTGGAGATAAACAGCTGCACTGTACCTGTACCTGCACACCATATATTTTGTTTCTTGGCTTGTATCCCTCTTCAAGATCAATCCTGAAGACCAACCATGACACAACTTGTGGTGCAACACCTGTCATCCAAGTAACTTGCCAAATCTAAGGTACTTGACCCTGCATAGCATGAATCCCTGCTGCTAGTCTCTCTCAGATACCTGATAACCCACTGAACTACTTTTTAGTGCTTCCTTCTTAGATTGACTACAAACTTTCTAATAGTGCCCACTACTTGGGCAAACTCAGGTCTAGTACGCATGTACTTAACCTCATCATGTGAATCAGGACACTATTCATAGAACTGTCCAACCCTCAGCGTGCTGACCAGTTTCACACAATCATCTAGAGACAAAATCAACCTGTGACCTTTCATGTCTCTAGAACACACTTATGCCAAAGAATTTTGCTCCTCCAAATTCTTCATGACACACCTCTGAACTAACTTTACCTTTAGCTCAGAAAAAACCTTGTATGTGTAACTCTGCATCAAGCAAACACACAACATACAGTAACAAGATGATGTTGCAATCATCACCCACCTGGTAAAGAAACCACAGTAGTTACAATGACATTGACTAAAGCCATGCTTTGTCATCCACCTGTCAAACCTATACCACTATCTTGGAGCTTTCTCAAGACCATATGACCTGGCCTTCTATCTCATGTGTCCATTCTCTCTATTTTTTAACTAAGGTATCCATTCGTCTTTTAGTGCTTTCATACTAGCTAGCAACCCTACCAAATCTCCCATTTGGTTCTGCATCCTATTCATGCCATGCTCACACTATTTCCTGGATCCTTCCTACTCTGTAGTGAGCAACAAGTATAAAGAAGAGGAATAATGAATTTGAGGCTTACATACCCTTTCAGTCCTCCATATGGGCATTTGAGACTCCTTGACAGCTTGTTGTTTTCCCAAGATCCATTCTATTGACTGACCTCAGTCACCACACAGTCTGCATCCGACCGATGACGGTTCCATACAACTATTTAGGTCACCAATGCTGGTTATCCTATCGACATTAGTCTCCACCTGCCCGACACCACTGACTCCTCTAGTCTACACATGATCGACGTCGGTACCTATCTGTTCGATGTTGATTCCACTTGATCGATGTTGGTACTTGTTTTTTTCCTGTGAGTGATGACTTTTTACTCATGAGCTTACTTTGAATCAAAACCCTATCCAAACTACCCTACTCAGAGATATCCAGTCCCATCCACTGATCTTTGTCTGTCATCTCCTCCAAGAACACCAAGGCTTTCTAGTTCTTAAGTTTATCAAATACATCAGTCTTCTTTTTCCTGCAATAAATCCAATCCTTTCTTGTAGCATCCCACTGCTTACAAAAATCTTGGTCTATGCTCTCTAAAGCTAAACTCTTACCATTTGACTTAAGAACATCCATTCCCTTCTCACTTATGTGACCAAGCCTATAAAGCCACACCTATGTAACAAAAGTGGAATCAATAATACAAGTAAGTAGATAAAGAGTACCTACTTTCTTACCACATGCTAATTCAAGTGCATCCGCTGTGAGAGTTCCTGTGCATTTCTCATCACCGAACTTTCCTAAAGAAATTAGCCACATCTTCAAAATTGGGACGTGCATGACCTTCTTCAACACCCATGTGTTGGCCACCTGCAATTTCAGCCGCACTTCCCCTTTGTTAATACTTTGGCAAGGCTCACCAGCCCCTATATTTGGGGCTGCATGGAAAGAGGCAATAGAATCTATAAACCAAGATTCTACTTTATCCAAGGAACATCCCAGAGCATCCTATGCAATAACACCTATAGCATCTGCTTCTTTAGTTCCTTTATCTTGATCTTCTACCAACCAACAATATTCCTTTAGCTGCTCTTTTTTTCCATAACATCGTAATTGACCATTTGTGCTTTTCAATTCCTCCATTCTTAGTGTACTTTTTTCTGGCATTGCTATACTCCCACTCAATCAAAAACCCCTGAGAGTGACCTGTAATCAAACACAAACCTGCTCCCTGCAACCTTAGCTCTGATACCAACTATCAGTGGTATCAAGCTATGAACCAGCACCCTGGCTTTGATACCACTTGTTTAGGAATCTAGAACAACAAACATGCTCTGATTTCACTGTTAGGATCTAGGAAGCACAATTTATTACCATGTACAAGTAACTTAACATGTGGAATTAAACTAGAATGCACAAGTAACTAGAATTCAAAAATAACATAGAATATGAGAGACAATACCCAATTGTATTAATACTCTTCCAAAAGGAAATACAACAAAGAAGATGCCATAGTCTTCTTCCTTACACACCTCTAGGGATCCCACACCTCTAGGGCATAAATAGTAAATCTCTTCAAGAGCTCACTGTCTCTCTTATGGTCCCAACACACAACTCAAACACAGAGTTGGTGTTCACCTCCAACCAGTCAGTATCACTAGTTCTAGTACCACTAGTCAGTATCACTACTGCTAGTACACAAGTGCTCCATGCACTCCAAAACTGAGTACTCCACGCACTCCAAGTACATAATGAACTCCTAGCAGATCTCTCCTAATCTTGCTACCTATTGTGTTTCTATCACCTTTAATCCTACTACCTCGCAGATCACCTTTGACCTCGCACACACACACACACACACCTGCAAATCAATGATCTTACTTACCCATGTAGATCTCTCTACACCCTGAAGAACCCTTGTCCTTGCCTCACCAAGTCCTTATGATTATCCAAACCAGAACCCCAGTGGATCTTCTCACTAATCTTACAACAACCTGTAGATCTACCTGATCATACACACTCGGCACCCCTGTGGAACTAAAAGGAACTACCCTTGCTCTCTTCACTCTCAAAAGGAGTTAACCAAGCTCAACTCAAACTAGAACAAATTACAATACATCCCATGAGTCTATTATATAGATCCCATGCAAATAATAATTAGACATCTAATTAAAATAATTAGATCCATAGCTCCAAGACTAAAATTAGCCTTTAACATGCAAACAATCGGTTTGTTAACAAACTATCCGTAACACTCGTAGTTTCAAACTACACAGGCGACCGACATTGGTCCCTATCTAGCTGGAGATGATTGATGTTGGCCGATGCCTAACCAATATCGGTTTGCTCTGCACTAAATATGCCTGACGTCAGTTGATCAGACTGATGCTGATTGCTCTACAACTCAGCAACCTCTCAACAACCTCCTCCATGTCTGCATCAGTGAAGCTTTTAGCTCCACAACCTAACATGCTTCATTACCTCTTTAGGTGTGATTGTTTTGTCTTGTGGTAGTGTCAAATCATAGTTGATAAAATAATTTGAAATTTTTGATAATATATTACTTTCCATCTTCACCTTTTTGCACCAAGCATCCATGTTGTTGTACCCTAGGGTTTTCAAGAAGGAAATAGACCCTTTTTCCAATAAATCTGCTAGTTTTATTTTTTGTTTGACTAAAATCCCTTAAATATTTATAAGTATTATTGTACCAATAAGATTTAAACCTTGTTTATCTAAACTAGTTAAAGTACAACTTTCAAACAAATCAAACACCTTATCAAAACAATCCCAAAAAGACTATTCCATGAAAAAAAGGCATTTTCTCTCCTATAGTTGTTGTGCTAAATAGTTCATTTGTTTGAACAAGTGTTTATCTTATTCATGTATTTATTACATATTTTTTTCCTATTTGAAGATTATTCCAACATTTCAATTGGATAAGGTCACGTGCAGATCAAAATCTTTATATAAATCAAGCCTTATAAATTGTTTCATTGTCTTCATTATATTGGTTACATATTTTGTGCACAATATGGAATGGAGTACAAGTTTTCAGAAATCTTGCCCTTCTAATCGATAATATATTTCTCAATGATAGTGATTTATATTTATCCTTTGAAATAATTCTCTATTGTGCTCTAATTATGTGTTGGCCATCTACAATTTTGAACCTTATGGTTTTTTATCCATCATATCTTCTAGGACTTCCTTTGATTCAATAATACATTGAGGGTTACTTGTATCAAACGTAATTAACAAAGCATCCTTCATTAAAAATTCATTATGTTTTAAAAATGAATGAATTATATCATCCACCGCTCTTTAGTTTAGATTTCTTATTTTGATATTAGCATTCCCTATTTCACAGAGATCTATAGGAATGTTCAAGGAATAATTGCTAGAGGAAATATACCATATAAAGAATTCACTGTGTATAATCAGAAGTTTATATCAACAAAACTATTCCAACCTTTTATTTTATCTTATTTTTCTCCACTAGTGTGTGATTACTTATATAGCCTCTTTCAAATATGCATAAAAATATGTTTCCCTTGCTTGTCTTTTTTTAATGTTTTATTTGTCATGACTGTAGGGTATCTTAAATACATGTTTGCATGGTGGAAAGTCAAATAAGTTATTTCCCCTTGTTTATGTTTTTATTTCAACATATTTTACATTTTAATGACCAAATTATCTTTGTTTATCAACCTAGACATTTGAAGGTTTCCATAGCTATTCAAATGAAACCCAAATGTTTACAAGAAGGGGAAAAAATAATTTTTGTCAATTCTATTTTACTACGTGTAAATTTATTAAAATTAGTTGTACCTCAATGGATAATTACCTCTTCTCTATTCCATATTTCCATTTTAAATTGAAGGTAATCTTTAAGTTTAGCCTTATCACAGGCAAGGATTATTCCAATCAGAGAAGATTCTTTTCCTGATGTAGTGTTAAACAAGTATATATCTACATGCATGTTTGGTAGACTAAATAATTCAAAATACCAATAAACAAGAGGAATTTTGTCACCACCATAAAATGGAAGATGTTGATGTGGATTTAATTTTATTTTTAGTAGTTTAAACTCTATTATATCCAAATTACCTTGGAGTGAGGCCTTATTCTACCTTTTAATTGTGGGTTTTCTTTTTTTGCCTGAAGACATTTTGCAAAGTAATTGAAATGATTTAAATATTGATATTTTTTAAAATTAAAATTACATATTGCATCGGTTCATGAAGTTTTTTTTGTGATTAAGTAGTGATTAATTATATATCAATAAATTTTAATTTTAAACTACATTACAAAATACATATTAAATCTTTGTAATATATACATTAATTCACACTTAAACTAATAAGGTATAACCAATATAAAAATAAATCATATGTGCACCAGCCAATATAATATAATGGTCTAAGGAATATTCAAACATTTGTTTAAAAGGAGAAAGATGAGTGGGAAGTATGTTTCTAATATGTGTCAAAATGCCCATCAACATGTACCTTCAAGGTATCTCCTAGGAGATACCTTTAAATCACGCATAAGAGTGAATTTTTCTTAAAATGCATCCCATAAGAAATACCTTTAAGTTAACCATGATGGTACTACAGGTATATTTCAAGGCACCCTTGAAGGAATCTCCTAGTAGACACCTCGAAGGGTGGTGTCATACATTCAAAGGGACATTTAATGTATCTCCTAGTAGAACTTTCCTTCACATTGAAAGAAATATTATTTGATAACTTGAAGGGCCTTATAATACTTGAAAGAGTGTGCATTTTAGTTCCTCTTGTGCACATTCTCTTTTCACTTGAATTCAATTTAACAATTTTCCCTATTATGTTAATAGTTTTAGAACTAAATAATTACCTTGTTGTACCTTTGAAATTTTCCTTTACCTTGATGGTCAATTTAATATCTTCAAGGTATCTCTTAGGAGATACCTTCAAGTTACCCATGAAGTTATTACAATGCCCTTAAAGGAATCTCCTATTAGATACCTTGATATTGAACTTGTCCAGGGTTATTAAGGTTTGTAATATCTTTAAGCTATCTCCTGGGAGATACCTTCAATTTACCCATGAATGAAACTCCTAGTGGATATTGTTGATGCCTAAAACTCTCACTCTTGATGAATAGTTTTCTATGGAAATCTATATAGATGTGGGATGAAATTCTAATCTGTGAAGTAACCTCTAGGATTTTAGAAGGTGACTCTTCAAATTGATTGGGGGCTGAAAAGTAAGAGGAAATGAAAATAAAATATAAACCAAACTAAGTAAGGTGATGCACCGATGTTCTTGAAGTATCTATTCCAAAAATTTCATAAAATAACTTGAACCCTTAAGGCATTACAGATAATTAAAATAACATATGCATGATTTAAAGCCTATAAAATGAACAAGAGTCAATACTATAGAAGCAAAAAAAAATAAATAACAAATAATAATGGATTTCACTTAATTTGACATAAAACACCACATCTTCTTCATTATTAGGAGGAGAATAGAATAAAAATGGCCAAAAAGCACATTATAAAATATTCAATCCTTCCCATTAGGGACACCTGCTAAGGTCATGAAATGAAAATAAATAACTACTATTATTTCTATTCCAAAACTAACTATTACAATGGTTGCTCTTCGATAACAGTAAGAATAATTTCTATTATCTAATTTCCCCACCCCTTTATAAAATAAATGAGCCCTTAATATATAGGTGCAATAGCCTTATGAGAAAATGATGCCTATGATCTAGCACTCATACTCACAATGAGGCCATTGTAATTGAGTTGGAAGCTTTGGCTCATGAGTGTAGTTGGTCTTCAAAATCCCAGATATGGCACAACTAAACCACTTCAGGGTTCCCATGATGCTTTGAAGAAGCACTATGGTGATGTGTTTCTCCCTTCAAATTACCTCTAGATTTATTTTTAGAAATAAGGCCCATTTCTCTCAACCAATGGCATGCCTTTTATTTAAATAGGAACTCCCTTCTTTCCTGAGGAGTGTTGTGATGACACATGTCATTAGTGGAAGAAACTGAGACTTAGATAAAAAATGAAGAAGGGGAACTGGAGAAAGAGGAGGCCAATACACCACCTATTGAACTTCATTGAGCACATCCATGATGAAAAGGTTAATTACCACAAAACTTGAAAAAATGGATTACGATCCATAGATACCTCAAGGTTGAACTTTCCCAGTGTTATTGAGTTGTATAAGGGATTCAATGAGATAACTTTCTAAAATAGGAACAAGAGTGGATTTATCCTTTAAGGTATCTTCTAGGAGTAATCTTTGGCCTAGATCTCTGAGTTTTCCTATATCAAAATTTCCTAAATAGCTTGATTGTGTTTGTTTGTGTGCATACAACACTTACTCATAACAAAAATTGGGTTTGAAAATACTTGTCCATAGAGAATCCATCTTCAGAGGTAAATATTGATACCATAGGGACTTTATTTTTTGCTCTACCCTTTGCCCTATTTTGGAAACTTCCTAGAGAGAAACTTTTAGAAGGAGATAATTTCAAGTCACCCATTAAGATACCTTCTTATTACCCTCAAAGAGATAATTTCAAGACACTCATTAAGGTATTACAAGGTGCTTGAAGGAGTATCCTAGTAGATACCTTGAGGTTGAACTTGCCCATCCTTATTATGGTGTAGAAAGGATTCAATGAGTAAATAGGTGTTTTAATTAAATAAGGTAGTTAATAATACATTGATTATTGTGTATAAGGTCTTCTCTAGATCTTATTAAGGGGTAAAGGTGTCTTAATTCTACTATTAAATATGAGAACCTTCAAAATTGTAGACCTCAAAAGATAATCAAGAGAGATTTGAATAAGGAAAATCCATCATCGCATCTTTTTTATTGAACAAGAATTACACTCAAGAGCTTTGCCATACCTTCAAGGAAATACAAGGCCCTTGAAAGAAATCTCTTAGGAGAAAATTCAAACGGAATTGTCATAAATTGAATGGAATGTTTAAATCATCTCCTAAGAGACACCTTCAACATGCACATGAGTGGAATTTTCCTTGACCCTGAAGGCACTAATGGGTGATAACTTAAAGGACCTTTTCAGGACTTAGTTTTATTTGGAGGAAATGTATTCAAGATTTGGTTTTTAGACATTTGATTGGGCCCTATTATTATATTTTGGTCTTCAAGTTTTTTGTTTAGACATTTTTTCTAATGAATTTTGGTCTTTGGAATTTTTATTCAAGACTTTTGGTCTTTAGACTTTTTTATTTGGAGTTTTCACATCGGATATTTCGTTCAAACAAATGTTCTGAATGACTTGTCTTTTATTGGTGATTTTGCTCTTTGAGTTTTTTATATCAACTTTTATATTTGAAATTTTTGTTTAGATATTTTTTAGAATTTATTAAAATAGAAAATCCAACTTCTGATTCCTGACAACCAAAATTGCTCTATACTTAGCCAATAAAGCAAAATAGTTCCTGATACTTGTTAAGGATACTCACCAACTAAACCAACTAGTTTTAAACTATGAAAAAAGTATGAAACATGTGAATGTTGGGAATTTATAATTCATGAACTAGAATTGAATGATAAAGGATATATACATGACATGTAACAACTATTATATTCATTGCTCTTGAATGAATTTGAACTCAATTGTTATCCTATGAAAGAAATGCCCTAGCTACTTATGAGACTATTGTAAGTAAAGAAGATATAATGCAAAGGAGAATTTTTCATAGATCACATAAACAAACTACAATCACTACACATAATTATAATGTCATATTCATCTAAGGCATTTAGGGGAGCACTTCTACCATCGCCATTTTCTATTAAGGACTCAATGGAATTCAAGGAAAATTTATGATGCCACCATTTTTGAAAATATGTATGGGAGATACTCTAAATTATGGGATGTTGTTGATTCTATTGACATATTTTCATTAGATGGAAATATATCTCCCTTGAAGTTATTATTCATCATAGACTTGCTAGCACTTAAGAGACAGGGATTACATTCTAATATAGCCAAGCCCGAGGTGATGCCATGCATCAACCTCCTCCAAGACTTGTTCTTCATAGGCAAGGTTATGCATGATGATTTTATACACCATATTGGTAACCAAATAGTTTTGGCATGCATATCTAGAGCATATTTTAAGATTTATTTGTCACTACTAGTACTAGATGCTTATTTTAACAAACATGGGCTAGTTTCATGGAATAAGGATAATACTATGGAAAAGGTGTTGAATTCATGGATTCTCCCCAAGGAAACCATAACATGCAGATGCAATAATACCACTCTAATCAATAATTTTAGGATAGGAGTATGGATTGGCATGGCACTGCTCAACAAGATCTATAGAATGCCCAACATCCATTTCCTTAATTTAAATTGGGTACCATTGTTGCATATGATGCTGACCAATGATGCATAATTTTCCCTAGGTGAAATTATAAGATATAAGATAAGAAAATATGTCATTCATAAGGATAAGAAACCCACTCCAGTGAGCCACTTATATATGATGTCATATCTTCTAGATGTTGTAATGGGAATAGTGTATAAAGTCCTCAATGAGATATAGAGCCCGACCACCAACTCTATCAAAAATAATATTTGGGATCATTTTTAATTTATGCATATCTATGTTTATACCAATAATATGGTCAGGATTGATGAGTATGTTTATTCAAGTCTATCAAGTAATCCATGGGTCTTTAATGCCTAGAGTCAGATCAAATATCATGAAGACACTATCTCGAAGAGATAATTATTTTTTATATCCTAACTACACTATTATCATGATAAATTGGTTGAGCAAGAAATTACTTTCCAACTCTAATGGAGCATTGATGAGGACCTACTCAAAAATAAGAGCATGGTTTATGGGCACCATATGGTCATTTTTAGGATGGTATACATAATGAGAAAGCACTTTGGAGATGTGGTTAGTAATAAAAAGAGTTATCATTTATCCATACTACCACATAGGGATTGATATTTTTATGGATACATCCAAAAACACATTCAAGGTCTTAGTATTCCCTACCAACATGTCCATTATGATTATGACTTTTTATTCATGAAAGCATAGAATGATGATGAGGTCTTGGAAATGGCAAGTGTTATCAATTTGAAATAAGATCACTTAAGGGTGATTCAATAGGAACCTTTAATCACTATGAAGGAATTTCATAATAGAATTTGTAGAGTAATTTCTTACTCTACACCATATTTAATTTATTTATTTTTGGTTCAAGCACTGCAATTTTGGTTCCTGCGCATCTTGGATGAGCCACAGAGTTTTAAAGTAGAGGACGCGTTCATTTTGCCTAAGTACTAAAGTGTAGTGGAGGCTGCCAAGTGTCACTCCCCAGGTCCCTCTCCACTCCATCTCCAAATAAAGCGGAAGGCACCATATGCCCCCAGAAGGAGAAGTGTAAGATGCCATGTATCTTCCCAAGAGTAGCGGAGGTCACCACATGTCAACCTCCGAGAGACCACCTTCGAACCTAATTGCCGAATGAATATTGTGGTGGGTCCCAGATGATATTTCAAAAGACCAAGGAAGCACTAAGTGTCAACAGATGAAGACTACCATGTGCATACATCCTTTCTTAAGGTTTGCCAAAGCAGAGAATGCAATAAGTTTTGTTTAAATAAAGCTACAAAGTATCGAGGAAGTAGGCTGCAATAGGTGTCGAAGGCAGAGCGTCCCTTAGCAAAGTATAAAGAAAGTGGAAGTGGCCAAGTGTCATACTCCATTGCTTCCTAGACAAAAGGAGAGGAATTTCATAAATTAACTAAGTCTCCTCGCGCTTATCTACCTATTATAGTGAAATGGAGGGAAATTCGGCAAGAGTTATTCTTGGTAGATATAACAGTGCACTGAGTAGATTTTTGGGGCTTACAAGTATTAAAGAGGCCATCTAGTTGTCCCCTAAAAATAGAGATAGAGTAGATAGTTGAGCAGCCAAAGAGGTGATAGAACAAAGAATTTCAGGCACGAAGAAAGGAACTAGACATGGATCACCATGCCACAGTCTGGGTAGTTCTTGATAAGACTAGGATGCATCCAAGACATTGAATGCACTGTCTGATTTGTCCCTTATGAGTGAAAGATGGAGTAGGAATTGCACAGGAAAGCAAATGACACCAAGAGGCATCCAAAACTATATAAGGAGGATTGTAAAATCAATAAAGAGGGGGGGAATTTTCTCATAGTTTAGACTTCCTGTAATTTTGACCAGTAATATCATTTGCTCTTGTCTTGATTTCCTAAAGTGTTAAGGTTGATATAATCATGCATGTTTATGTGCCCTTTATGTGGCTGAATGAATTAAGGAAATTTAAGCTCCATGCCTTGGTTGATGTTATCTGTGTCATTTACACAGTAGTTTATGCTATAGATTTTCTAGTGTTGTGATTGGAAATGTTATTTGCTTTTGTCTCATTTTCTAGAATCTGAAGTTCTACATAATTGTGCATGACTTCTATGCCTCTTATGTGATTGAAGGATTCTATTAAGAAGATTGAACACTATGCCTTGGTTGACAATTCCTATATCTCAGCAAAAGACTCCCCTATTGTGAGCCTCTGTTTCTATTATTCTAATCATTTACATTAATCATGCACATGTCTAATCTTAAATATAATTAAATCATATAATAGTTTCTCTGTGCTCAGGTTAGATTAGGATTACTCTTAGGTGCATCACCATAGTTAGGTTTCAATTCTTACATTTTGCATTTTTGTTTAGTCTCCTATCCCTTTTCCCCAAAACCTATAAAATAGAAGAGACCAGCTTCTTTAAACTTGAAACTTCCCATTGTTGATTGGATAAGACCTAGCACAATTTTATGGCGTCAATAGTTTCTAGCCTGCTCAATGGGACCAATATTTTAAGAAGTTGAAGAATTTTGGTGGTTCTTCAGCCAATCAACCTTTGGAGGCTTTCATCAACACCAACAATGACTCTGAGTCATCAGCTGATCAAGCAGTATCATCAAGAAATTCCTTTGGTATGTATAACTCTATAACTCATAGTTATGAGTCTTATTTTCCTTATATATTTAATCAAGAATAGGCTTCTACTGGAACCATGTCAAGTAACAAGGATGCACATGGTTATGAGCTATACCAATCTTGTGACCAATCTCCCCAATATGCCACATATCATGCCCAACCTGACCTTATTTTCACCTTCAAAAAAGCATTGTTGGGTTTTAAAAAATATGTATTAGAGCTTGACAATAGAAGGGGATATGGCCAAGAGGTTCCTTATCATGTCATCTATCAAGTAAGGGAAGAAATTGACCTGATCAAAAGTGAGTGGGACCCCATTGAAAGGGCAAATTGGTAAGAGCTTACATATGAAATGTTAGAGGTGTGTGGATTGATTGCATTTCTAGAAGGAAGGCTAAACATTCATGAGAACCAGCCTTACCAAGTCTATCAAACTTCATATCCACCACCACAAATCCCATATCAGACATGTGCCATCCCTGTTCATGAACAAGGTCAAACCTATCAAGATCACTTCCCCAATAATGTAGAACCTATGATAGCAGCAAGGGAAGAAAATCTCAATCACTCGCTTTCCTCTCAAGCCCCTTATACCCTTCCTCAAGAGGCTTCTTGTTTTCCATCACAACCTTCTTCTACATCCTTTTTCGAACACGAGTATATTTTGAAGGAAGCAGCTGAGTACGCAGAAGAGTATGCTCAATTCATGGCTAGTCAAAAGGATTACATAGGTACAGATGAGGAAGAAATCACCATAGTCCCCTTTTTGATGAACAAGAGGATAAGTCACAAGTTGTGGTATTAACCTCTGAAGAGGAGGAGATCATTTCTGAATTCTTCCTCACCTTGCAAGAGGGTATGGAGGAGTATGGATACTCCCTTGATCAAGCCATTGAGACAGGTGACACTATCATTCAGGAAGGCTATGGATTGGCTAGATATGGAGAAGATGACTGTGACACTCATCTGAATATGCAAAAAGTATGCCAGCTTTTAGATTCATCCTTTCAAGAAGATGTAGTCATCACGGAGCATGACGATATTATAAAGCTGAAATTTAAAGAAGATGAGCCAAAAGAGAATAGGTATCAAAAAGCATAGAGTGAAGAAATAATAGCCAATAATTTCTTGATGACACATGACAGCATGAAAAACTAGCATTCGACAGGCATTCAAGGACAAAGAGAGTTTGTAGATGTCAAACACATGTTTTGCTCAGACTCGTCTAAGTGCAGGTAGACCCGTGTGGCTGGTGCAGAGAACATTCCATCAATGACATATCCATTGCAATCACCGGTATGGCAACACAAGTTGGCTTGTCATAAAGGGGATGTGGGAAAGTTCATTTTCGATCCTGGAGGAAAATAAGGATTTGTAATTAATGTAGTTAAGTAGTTTCCATTCCTGCATCGCTTTGTTTTTGTTTTTTGCTTTCCCACTTTCTTTTAAAATAAGCATTTTAAACACAGAGTCAACATCTTAGGAATTCTTTATTTTTTCCTGTAATAAATGCTTCCCCACTCTTTTGACATTTCCAAGGTATCCTATGTCACATAACATGTCTGCCTCGCTATTTCCCAAAGATTGAGTAGGATTTACTAATGGTCACCTGAAGTTAATGCTATTTGGGACTTGATAGGCTTATAAATATCCCTTAGAAAATGTTAAAGTTTACAAACTCCCAAGCATTCCTATGAAAATATCTTTCTCATTGCGATTGTTACTGCCTAGTGAGATTATTTTAGCAAGCGTATTTTATCTTGAGCAAAGTTCATACTAGATTATCATATAAAGAACATAGAGATGGCAGGAGCATCATCTTCTCACTAAGGAGTAGGGGCACTGGGGTATCTTGACAAATTATTGGCAAGAAGATCATATGCTGCAGATCCTGTGCAGCCACCAAGAAGTTACCCAAGAACCAAAGCCCTGGGAGTTGGCCAAACTAGCGACCCATCCAAAGTAAAAGACTATGAAGATGGAATCATGGACCTGATTCTACAAAGAGCTAGTGGCAAGAACCTCAGAGAAGGGGCACACCAAAGGTGCCTACAAAGATGCAGGGCAAGACAATATGAAACATTCAAGATGAGGATCTAGACCTCACAATTGGCTTAATTCATTGTCCCAACTGTGCACCCATGTCCGGATATAATTGAACTGTGTGCAAATTTGCTCAACCCATAATCTTGCTCCATCCAGCAAGGCCCCTTCATACTGCAAGTCACCCCTTAAGCAATCAGGGACATGCTTGCCCTGTGATACGATGATACTACCACTTCCCCTACTATTAAAAGGGTGCAGAGGAGATGGGCAAACGTCAACACTTAGGCTAGGTTTCTGAGGTCTAAGTTGCAAATGATGGATGGTGACACAACTATGCCTACACTCCCCACTTCAAGGACTTATTTTGCACCCACCAACCAAGACACACTGTCAATGATGGCTCTCATCTTCAGCATGAAGGATGATGTGGTGGTATACGCAGAGCAAATGGCCATCCTCTTTAGGCTGAAAAAAGTTGACAAGACACAAGAGTACCATCTTGACTTCTCTAAGCACCTTGCCTTCTCAATGGTCGAGTAGCTTGACCCAATTCAGGGCACAAGGAACATTTAAGTATTCTTCCTTTCTGTTCCATCTCATACTACACCAGAACCCTGACCTCTTCTCCCAATTTATGAGCCTGAACCTATATGACCTAGCCTTTGACCCCCAAAAGAACCATCCCTGTGTCTGCATGGACACATATTTTATCAAAAACCAATGACACATATGACTTATGGGAATTATTCGTTGCCCCTATCCTCCATTGCCTTAGCCCCAAGCCTATTATAAATAGGTTATTCCCAAGTGTCACGAACCTCTTGGTTAGTTGTCCCATCCCATGTGATTACTATTTTGGGGCCCATCACATGACCTTAAGGGTCAATGGATTTTGTGGGGATTCAGTATTGCTACCAAAAGTTTTGACTCTTCGGTTAGCATTCATAGAAATTGCTAGGCAAGTGTCAATGGTTGACAATGAATTCAGTTCTAAGAAGAAGAAAAGGAGAATGTATAATCTCCCTTGGATGGTAGGCAATGTAAGCCTAGAAGCCAAAGAAGTTGAGACTGTGCTGCTAAGGAAGCTAAACTCCTTGGGCTTCCTATTGATCGAAGCCAAGTGGGTTTATGATCCAACAGATTACATAGCCTCCATAGTGAGGATAAACAAAATTAGAACCAAGATCGTGAATGAAAGTTTCCCCTATTGGGAAACTAGGAAAAATCCTGTAGAAGACACCCCTGGTCTCTATGTTGAGTTAACGGACCTGCCTCTCCCACCGAATAGGCTATGGGAGACCTTTTATGATAAACAAACGGAATATGATCCTAAGGCTAGGATGACCTCTAGTTTGAGAAGGACGCTGAGAAACAAAGGTTAAGACGTAGAAAAAATTGAAGCCTCTTAGAAATATAGGCAAGAAATCTCCCAGACCACCCATACTTTTAGAGGTGTGGACTTAGATGAAAGGTAGGAAGAAATTTGGGATGAATGGCATCCATCCCCTATTTCTAGCCTAGACACAAGCGCAACACTGACATTTGGGGTAGAACAGGAAGCAGTTAGAGCAGGACCAAGCCAACCATCGTAGGCTCCAAAACAAGATGTAGCTACCGTAGAGTAGCAAAAAAGTGTGGCATCCACACCACCACAAGCTTCTACATCAGTGGGAGTAATTGAAGACCCCTTTTCCCCACATGTGCCACTAACAATAGAGGCAAAAGGGAGACAAATGTAGACAAAGGTGGAGATAGCGATAAAAAGAAGAAGGGTGCAATCCAATTGGGCCCAAAAGAGGAAGAGGAGCCTTCACAGTGCCCCATGCAGAGCACTACAATATCCCCCGTAGGTAAGTATTCCTCCCCCTCCTCCCTCTCAACCTATTCCCCACCCTGTAGGCATAATGCCTCCACCCAGTCAAATGACACCTCCTACCATTGCTGCCATTCCCATTTTGCAAGCTACCCCCTCATCAATGCCTTAGGCCCTCACATTACCCCATTTTCCCCCTTCCATTCCCAAAAAGATGCCCTTGCAACTCACCCCTACACAACTAATGGCTCTTTAATATGGCCTGTCGCAAGGATTTCCTTTTACAGGGGGACATATTGCATCCCCTTCCACCTTTTAGATGTAGGCTGATGCTGCTAGGAGGGCAAGAGAAGCCTGATTGGAGAAGAAGAGTAAAGAAAATAAAGTGCTGACGGTCCCACATTTTAGGTCACAATTTGACCCCATTCAACAGTAGCAAACAGTGACCCATTTGTCGCTCGATTTTGTTAGGCTGAGCGAACAAATGCAGCCATAGGACTACACCATGAACACAGTGGCCATAGACATGTCCCTGTTCAGGCCTCAAGATAGAGTCGAGCTGCTGACCGAATCCACTTCTATGGTCATAGAAGATTACTTGAAGAAATCAAGGATATTGTAGAAGATGGAGGCTTATTTGGCCCAAGAAAAGGCAAACTATAATAGTTTGGCCAAACAAATAAACCAAAAGGATAATGAAATAGCTAGTCTGTAGAAATAGTTGTAAGATAATATTTCACTCTAGACTCAATGGGCAATTCAGGCCCAAAATGATTTATTGAAGGCAGAGCTTGTGCTCATGAAAGATGTAGCTACAGCTCTAAGGTGGGAAATGTTAGGTTGTGGAGCTAAAAGCTTCAACCTTTGCAAATTGAGGAACAGATGGTTGCTGAGTTCTACAGGAACCGGCATCGGCAGCAAAACCGACGACGGCAGAGACCAGCGTAGAAGACCACCGGCGACGGCAGTAAGTCGGCTGACGTCGGTAGAACCAGACAAGCAGGAACCGATGTCAGTCACCTGTGTGTTCCAGAACTGCTCCTTTCACGGACAGTTAGTTAAGTGAACGAAGAGTTTGCATGTTGAGACTAGTTAGAGTCTTGGGCTGCGAGGACAATTGTCTAAATTAAGAGTCTAAGTTATTGTTTGAGTTAGGGATCTATTTATAGACCCATTGGCATGTATTGTATAAGGCATGAGATAGAAAGGAAGAGTTCCTTCTAGTTGTAAGATCTGTGAGTTGCAGGTTGTTGCAAGCTCATTGGGGATCTACATGTAAGTTTGGTCTTTGAATTGCAGGTTGCAGGTTCATGAGAGATCAGCTTGAAGTGTTATAGAGTGCTTGATGTACCGGCAGGGTTATTACTAACTGGTTGGTGAGGTGAACACCAATTCTGTGTGTGAGTTGGTTGTTGGGACCGTTTTTGTGTAGGGGAGTGTGTGTGAGAAGAATTACTGAACACTTGAGGTGTGGCAAATCTCTGTAAGGTGAAAGAGTGTGGTGACTCTTTGTTGTATTCTTTTCTGTTAGTGTTAATACAAGATAGTGTATTGTCTCTCATATTCTGTGCTATTGGTGAATTCTAGTTACTTGTGTTTCTGGTTATTTCCGCATATTCAATTGCTTATATTTGGTAATCATACTGTGCTCTTTCTGAGGAGCAAGATCCCAACTAGTGGCATCAGAGCATGTTTGTTGTTCTAGATTCCTGACAACTGGTATCAGACCCTTGGTTGTAGGTTCTTAAGCTTGATACCAACAATTGGTATCAGAGCTTTTGGTTGGGATACTAACAGATTGGTGTAGATTTGGGTAGTGTGTTTTGATTACAGGTTACTCACAGGGTTTCTGTTTGAGTGGGAGTTGAGCAATGACAGAAAGCAGTCAACTACGAATGGAAAAGTTCAATGGCAAGAACTACCAATTATGGAGGATGCAGATTGAGGACTATCTGTATCAGAAAGATTTGTACTTACCGTTGGGTGGGGTTGCTAGCAAACCCTTGGATATGAAAGATGAAGAATGGGAGGTTCTTGATCGGAAGGCTCTGGGATCTGTTAGATTGAGTCTTGCATCATCTGTGATTTCCAGCTTATCACAGTGTAAGACAACGGTGGAGTTGATGGAATCTTTGGCAAATTTATATGAAAAACCCTCAGCTTCGAATAAGGTATTTCTTATAAAGCATTTATTTAATTTGCAAATGTTGGAAGGTGGATCTGTTCATAGCCATCTTAGTGATTTCCATGGTTTAGTAAACCAGTTAAGTTCAGTCAATATTGTATTTGATGATGAAATAAGAGCTCTCTTAATCTTGTGTTCATTACCTGAAAGTTGGGAAGGTTTGGTAATGGCAGTTTCTAATACTGTGTCTCCTTCAAAAGTCTTAAAAGTAGATGATATTGTGAGTGTGATCTTGAACGAAGAGATACGTAGGAAAAGCACAGGTGAATCATCTGGAGATGCTTTGAGTGTTGAGGGAAGAGGAAGGCCAAGAGAGAAGATAGAGCATGGGAGATCAAGGTCGAAGACGGGCAAGAGATCCAAGTCCAGGTATGGCAGAATAACCTGCTGGAAATGTGGAAAGCAAGGGCACTTAAAGAGAGACTGCAGATCGGGTACAGATTAGCATGAAGAACATGAAAAAGAAGCAGATGTTGTGGGTTACATTGCACAGGATGCTCTGGTATGTTCTTTGGATAAAGTAGAATCTTGGGTATTAGATTCTGGTGCCTCTTTTCATGCATCCCCACATAGGGAATTTTTTCATGAGTATGTCCAGGGAGATTTTGGAGAAATTTGTGTAGGGGATGGTAAGTCTTGTCAGATTGTTGGCAAAGGCAAAGTGAAGCTGAAACTGCAGATAGGTAACACATGGGTATTAAAGGAGGTCATGCACGTCCCAGTTCTGAAGCAGAATCTGATTTCTGTTAGAAGTTTGGGTGAAGAGGGTTGCACAGTAACTCTCACAGCGGACTCTTGGAAGGTTACCAAGGGTACACTTGTTGTAGCTAGAGGTAAGAAAGTAGGTACGCTTTATCTATCTACTTGTTTTACTGATTCTTCTTCTGGGTTATCTACTTCAGCTGTAGATTCAGAGATGTGGCTTGATAGGCTTGGTCACATAGATAAGAAGGAGATGCTGGTTCTTGAGTCAAAAGATATGCTTTCGGATTTGGAAGGCATGGATCGTGATTTCTGTATGCAGAAGAAGAAGGTGAGGTTTCTTGAGGAATCCAATGTTAGTGACAAGAACAAGAAAGCCTTGTTTTTCAAGGAGAAAGTGACGGACAGAGTTCAGCACAAGGTGCAGATGAATTCTGAGCAGAGTAAGGGTGATTTGACAAGGGTTTGATCCAAAAGGAGCTCACAGGAAAAAGTCAGGTTTCACAAGAAAAACACAGAGACCGACGTCGGCAGGAAAACTGGCGTCGGTGTCCAGACAGGGACCGATGTTGGCTATGTGCAGCCCGACGTCGGTGACTCGGGGCAGACAGAGACCGGCGTCGGCGAGGGGAAACCGACGTCGGTAGAGAGGCAGTCGCAGGGAACCGACATCGTTCAGCTGTAGACTGAGATGTGACCGGCATCGATCACTGAGACGAATTTTGGGTGGACAGCAAGCTGTCATGGAGTCTCAAGCGCCCATATGGAGGACTGAAGATGTAAGTAAGTTCTTAAATTCGTCATTTCCCTTCTTTGCACTACTTGTTGCTCACTTATGGCATAGGACCAGGAAGTTATTGAAGAAGCAGAACAGGTAGATCCAGGAAACAGTGGGAGCTAGGCATGAATGAGGATGTGATTCCTTGGAGGAGAACCAAACAGGGGTTTTGGGTAGTGTGGCCAGCTAGAAGTAAGCACTGAGAGACGAATGGATGTTGAGGATGAAGAAGAGCGGAAATGGATACGTGAGATGGAAGATCAGGGTATTTGATCTTGTATTAGCTGCAGAGCAATGGAGGTTTGTTCATTGTGTTTCTCTTTACCAGGTTGGATAGTATTAGCTACACTATCCTATTTTCTGTATGATGTGCTTGTTGCAGGGTTACATATACAGGTATTGCTGAACTAAAGGTAAAGCTAGTTCAGGTGTTTGTCATGGAGAATCTAGGAGCAGCAAGATTCTTTGGCAAGAGTGTGTTCTAGAGACATGGAAGGTCATGTGTTGACTTTGTTTCAGGATGATTGTGTGAAATCAGTTAGCACGCCGATGGTTGGACAGTTCTATGAACAGGTGTCTTGATTCACATAATGAGGTTGAGTGCATGGTATGTACTAAACCTGAGTTTTCCCAAGCAGTGGGAGTTGTCACAAGTTAGGAGCCAATCCGGGAGAAAACCATTGGAGGTCAGCTCAGTGGATTCTTACAGGGACTAGTAGCAGGTGCACATGCTATGCAAGTTCAGGTTTATTTCTACATGGTTGTAGATGTGGATGTGGTAGGTAATTTGGATGACAGGTTTTGCACCACAGTTTTTGTGGTGGTTGGTCTTCAAGGGTGATTTTGAAGATGGATACATAGCCAAGGTAACAAACTAGACAGTGTACAGGTACATGTACAGGTTGCAGCTGTTTATCTCCAAGTGGGAGATTGTTAGGTTATGGAGCTAAAAGCTTCAACCTTTGCAAATTGAGGAACAGATGGTTGCTGAGTTCTACAGGAACTGGCGTCGGCAGCAAAACCGACGACGGCAGAGACCAGCGCAGAAGACCACCGGCGATGGCAGTAAGTCGGCCGACGTCGGCAAAACTAGACAAGCAAGAACCGACGTCGGTCGCCTGTGTGTTCCAGAACTACTCCTTTCACGGACAGTTAGTTAAGTAAATGAAGAGTTTGCATGTTGAGACTAGTTAGAGTCTTGGGCTGCGAGGACAATTGTCTAAATTAAGAGTCTAAGTTATTGTTTGAGTTAGGGATCTATTTATAGACCCATTGGCATGTATTGTATAAGGCATGAGATAGAAAGGAAGAGTTCCTTCTAGTTGTAAGATCTGTGAGTTGCAGGTTGTTGCAAGCTCATTGGGGATCTACATGTAAGTTTGGTCTTTGAATTGCAGGTTGCAGGTTCATGAGAGATCAGCTTGAAGTGCTATAGAGTGCTTGATGTACCGGCAGGGTTATTACTGACTAGTTAGTGAGGTGAACACCAATTCTGTGTGTGAGTTGGTTGTTGGGACCGTTTTTGTGTAGGGGAGTGTGTGTGAGAAGAATTACTAAACACTTGAGGTGTGGCAAATCTCTGTAAGGTGAAAGAGTGTGGCGACTCTTTGTTGTATTCTTTTCTGTTAGTGTTAATACAAGATAGTGTATTGTCTCTCATATTCTGTGCTATTGGTGAATTCTAGTTACTTGTGTTTCTGGTTATTTCCGCATATTCAATTGCTTATATTTGGTAATCATACTGTGCTCTTTTTGAGGAGCAAGATCCCAACTAGTGGCATCAGAGCATGTTTGTTGTTCTAGATTCTTGACAGGAAAATGCAACATTATAGGGAAGAGTTGAAGGACTCCAACTACAGGTTAATCACATGAAGGGTTACTAGAAGAATAGAATAAGGTTATGGCTTTTCAAGCCCAATTCTAAGTAGAGCAGCAAAATATGGTTCAACTGATGATCAAACTAGCTAATAGGCCAAGAGGTGTTAGAGTCACGCAAATAGTGAAGGAGCTCTATGAGTCGGCATGGGAAAGGATCTCTTTTGAGATTATCCAGCTCAGGCCACTTTTCACATTCCTATGCAATGCATAGTAATTATGTAAAAGGGTATAAAATCTAGTATAGATCACTTAAGCCATGATCTCCTAGAGAGTCATAGACTCTCATTCATTACTAGAGAAGCTCTATAGCTCAAGGGATGTGATTTTGGTAACTGCGGGGATCCCTGACAAAATGGATGCCATGAAATAGATAAATAAAGAGCTTAGTCAAAATGCCATAGCCAATAGTTGCAAAAGTTGTCTCGATGTCATGAAGGCATCAGTGAGATGAGACAACACATTGAAGATTTGGTGCAACTATGCCTTCCCCATTTTCAGACACAAGGACGGTCCTGATGGTCGATCAACTCCAACCATTACTACTAGCTAAACAAAGGGATTAGATAGTTTTCTAGAGCTTGCAGGATGATTCCTTAACACCAGAGGTTGAGACTATTCTGATTCCTATTTTCTAGCTAGAATCCAAGCTGAAATCCACTGTCTAGATCCTACAAACCTTCTCGCACAAGGATCTCATTAAATTGGACCTAGCTTTTGATGAGTTGCAGAGCAAGTAAGGATTATCTGACCATGATTGGTTTATCTTCTAGATAGCTCTTTTGAAGCTACAAATTTTGAAATTTTGATTGAGTGGGAGTCAAGTTCTTTTTGAGCAGGCTTAAAAGCCTTGGTGGTCACCAATAACTGTCAAGTAATTTCTTACTCTACACCATATTTAATTTATTTATTTTTGTTTCAAGCACTACAATTTTGGTTCCTATGCATCTTGGATGAGCCACAGAGTTTTAAAGTAGAGGACGGGTTCATTTTGCCTAAGTACTAAATTATAGTAGAGGCTACTCAGTGTCACTCCTTGGGTCCCTCTCTACTCCATCTCCAAAGAAAGTGGAAGGCACCATATACCCCCAGAAGGAGAAGCGAAAGATGCCATGTATCTTCCCATGAGCAATGGAGGTCATCACGTGTCAACCTCTGAGAGACCACCTTCAAACCTAATTGTCGAATGAAGATTGTGGTGGGTCCAAGATGATATTTCAAAAGACCAAGGAAGCACCGAGTGTTAATAGATGAAGACTTCCATGTGCATCCATCCTTTCTTAAGGGTTGCCAAATTAGAGAACGCACTAAGTTTTGTTTAAATAAAGTTGCAAAGTATCAAGGAAGCAGGCTGCAATAGGTGTCAAAGGTAGAGTGTCCCTCAGCAAAGTATAAAGAAAGCAGAAGGGGCCAAGTGTCATCCTCCATTGCTTCTTAGACAAAAGGAGAGGAATTTCATAAATTAACTAAGTGTCCTCACGCCCGTCTACCTATTACAATAAAATGGAGGGAAATTTAGCAAGAGTTATTCTTGGTAGATAGAACAGTGTACCAAGTAGATTTTTAGGGCTTACAAGTATTAAAGATGCTATCTATTTGTCCCCTAATAGTAGAGATAGAGTAGACAGTTGAGCGGCCAAAGAGGTGATGGAATGAGGAATTTTAGGCATAAAGAAAGGAACTAGACATGGATCACCATGCCACAGTCTAGGAAGTTCTTGATAAGACTAGGATGCATCCAAGACATTAAATGTGCCATCTGATTTGTGCCCTGCGAGTGAAGGATGAAGTAGGAATTGTGTGGGAAAACAAGTGACATCAAGAGGCATCGAAAACTATATAAGGAGGATTGTAAAATCAATAGAGAGGGGGGGGAATTTATCATAGTTTAGACTTCTTATAATTTTGACCAGTAATATCATTTGCTCTTGTCTTGATTTCCTAATGTTGTAAGGTTGATATAATTGTGCATGTTTATGTGCCCTTTATATGGCTGAATGAATTAAGGAAATTTAAGCTCCATGTCTTGGTTGATGTTATATGTGTCATTTACATAGTTGTTTATGCTGTAGATTTTCTAGTCTTGTGATTGGAAATGTTATTTTCTTTTGTCTCATTTTTTGGAATCTAAAGTTCTACATAACTATGCGTGACTTCTAAACCTCTTATGTGATTGAAGGATTCTATTAAAAAGATTGAACACTGTGCCTTTGTTGACAATTCCTATATCTCAGCAAAAGACTCCCCTATTGTGAGCCTCTGTTTCTGTTATTCTAATCATTTACATTAATCATGCACCTGTCTACTCTTAAATGTAATTGAATCATATAATAGTTTCCCTGTGCTCAGGTTAGGATTAAGATTACTCTCAGGTGCATCACCATAGTTAGGTTTCAATTCCTCCATTTTGCATTTTTGTTTAGTCTCTTATCCCTTTTCCCCAACACCTATAAAATAGAAGAGACCAGCATCTTTAAAACCTAGAGGTTGTTTCAAGATGCATTGTCCCATAGCTTGAAACTTCCCATTGTTGATTGGCTAAGACCTAGCACAATTTTATGCCATCAACAGAATTCACATCTTTGTAGGATGGATATCCTCAAACTTTTGGAAGGACAAGCCCATAGATTAGTCTAAGGAATAAGGATATCCATCATAAGAGCTTCCTTTCAAGTTGAAGGTTGTCAATAAGGAACCAAGGGTGAGAGAACCTAGTCTTAGGGGAGATTTAGGATACCCCATCAATCTAGATTCATCTGATGAAGAAGAGAAAGGATAAGAGCCCCTAACTACCAATGTAATTAAAATGCATGTGGCTACCCCACAAGAATAAGAGTCTACATCTTCAAGGGTAACCACATAGGAAGTAGCTACCTTAGTTTAGCAAGTCTTATCCTCAATGCCTAAGACTATTATTTGTTACAAAAGTAAGCCTAGGACTCTTCCCACATGCATTATTATAATAGATCAATCTCAAAGCTTACCTAAAATGCCCCAACAAATAGTAGTGCAGAAGGAAGAATAATATTCTCATGAAGAAGCAGAGTTGGAAAAATCACCATTTATGGAAGACACAATAGGTAAAAAATCTATCTATGAAGACCACCTCCTTGATATCTTCTTTTATTCCTTTTTTTTCATCTATGCCAATTTCATTGGTATATAAAACTCTCTAGGGGGAAGTTGTTACTTCCAATCTTGATGATCCATTAACCACCTCCTCTTTCTTATATTTTACCCTACTCACCCCAAGAATAGAGAAGGATGTTACCACTATTAATATACTTTCCACTACATTTAATCCATCTTCCACAACCATGCCATCTAATTCCATCATGGCCACTTCCATTATTCCTTTTAGCACTACCATAGTTAGATCACTGAAAAGGAAAAGGGATTCTAGGAAGATTGAGATAGCCATGGCCACTCCCTAGCTCCATCTCTCATCCATCCAAATCACTCTCCCCATACCATCCACCATTCCATCTTAGAAAACCATTGTCACTATCTCAGGCAAGGGAAATAAAGCAATGGCATAGCTTATCACAGTCTATTAACTCCCCTAATATGGAGTTTTGGATTGGTCTAAGATAATTTGGCCTTCGTTGCCTAACATAATTATCAAGGTATTAAAGAAGTAGCAACTAGCTAATAAATTTAAAGAAGAAACTTTGGTCAAAGCCAAAAAGGATATAGACCTCAAATAGTTGATAATTCTATCATGGACTAGTGATTTAAGGGCCAAAACCTCTTAAATGCCTAACTTCAAAATAATAGAGCTCCCATATATTAAAACTCTATTTGACAAGCTATCTAGGAGTATTTAGAGGGTAAGGAAGAGGAAGATGAAAGGTGATGCTAGTAGGGAGTTAATTTTTTAAGAGAGACAAGACGTATTTTCTTCAACCCAAAAAAAATAGATAATTGGGGCCACCCCCCTATAATGAAGACTTCAAATCTTTTGCTAAAACATATAAGGATGCCATGGTCAAAATTCATGAAGGCATAGAGCTAGCTAAACAAGAACTGAAGGCAAAGTTGGAGAAAATAAAAGAACATAAGCTAATGCATATCCTAATTGGCATTGAAGTTGAGGTCTAAGAGGTAGCATCAAAGTTATATAGTTATTTGAAGGCATTAGAGTTTATGTGGGATGAATTATCCCCCCATGTTTTTAATACTCACAAATTATTTAATTCTTTGAAATCTGACAAGAATAAATTGAATATGTTAATTGTTTACAGACCTAATAAGGCTTATATCCACCTAGATATCATGACACCATTAAAGGCATCCAACACACTCAATTTGGTAGTCATCAGGACATAAGAGGCCAAGTAATTTATGACAATAGTTAGGGCTTTGGTTTTAAAATATGATGAGAAGGAGGCCCTCATTATCCAAATTTTGAATTATTTGAAATTTTCTAAAGCAAAGGATGTTATAGGTAAGTTGATCAATAAGATGAACTTTGATCAGATTATATAGGAGGCTTCAATAAATTTTAATTAAAGTATACAATAAATACCATTGGAGGACATAAAACTGAGTTAAGCTTTACTATGAATAAGGTGACTAAAGTTGAGATCTTCAAAATCAACTTTCAGATGATTAAAACAGAGCATGAAAAGCTACTAGGATAGGTCACAAGGTGCATATACCCCTTATTTTAAATTTGGACATAATTTGATAATAACATAATGTATCACATAAATGCTAGCTCAAGATAGAGACAAAGAAGAATCAGACTCAACCTACCACTTCTAGTTCTAAATGAACAACCATAATTATAATGTCAACTAAAGTCCATGTAGCCATTAAGATGTCAACACAACCATGAAGGACCAATTATTTTCATGTACATTTATATATTAGTGTATATTTATATATTTATAATTTTCTTATATTTCAAACCATATTATAAATTTGCCTATTTATTTTTGTAAACATGCACATGTTTCATGATTTTTGTAAAGGCTAACTTAGGTTATTAACAACTATAAGATAACTCTATGTGGTTTTGTCCATAGTTAGAAATATAGTTCTAACTATGATATGTAATCTATCTTGCATGTACTTGGAGGATGAGGTGACCCCTTCCCCAAGTCTATTTAAACACATGTAACCCATATTTTTGAAGGGTTAGAGAATTTTCAATATACATGAGCAAGAGCAATTTCAGTTGTCAACTCATGTGTTTGTATATTTTCTTTCCAATGTTTTTATAATTAATATTGTTTATTTAGTTTTATTATTCAATAAATATTAGTGTGAATTTTTTTTTAATGATTTATTACTTGTCTTGATTGATATGATAGTCTTAGATGTGCAACACACATTGATATGTATGACAATGCCCTTCTAGATATCTACTACAAGATTACTTGAAGGGCCTTGTAATACCTTCATGGGTAACTTAAAGGAATTATAATTAAATTGATAGAATATAATAATATATACTTCAAATGCCATTTTCATACATTTAATATAATCTTTAAAGTATATCTTAATAGATACATTTAACATGAACAAGTGAAATTTTCCTTTAAGTGGAAGGCACTACTAAGTGATATTTTGAAGGCCCTTGTAATACCTTCAAGGTATATCCTAGGATTATATTGTTGGATATTTGTAAAATATTTCATTTTGATGTTATTAAGGTGTACAATTGATTGGATGAAGTGCCTTGATAGATTAAGTGACAATGACAAAGTGTGCAATGTGCTTTCCCTAGTATGCTTGAAGAAGGCTTGGTTGATATTCAGTTTTGGCATGGTTAGAGATTTTAAAAGATGAGTATGGTGATTTTATAATGTGTAATGGGTCATTTAAAAATTTATTAATGATTTTAATGTGTGTTTTCATGATTTGATTTCATCTGGTTGATCATTATTTTCATCTAGACATTTTGGGTCTAGTGGCAACAATCTAAGTAGACAGTTTGTTGACATCACCATTGATAAATTTGTATGAGTTAGTGGGAGTTGGTCATATTTTTATGATAAAAATTTTTCATAGTTAATATTTTATAAATTTTATGTCATTTGATGAATTGAGACAAAATATATGCAAGTGCAAGGATTGGCTTCTAGGCAGTTTGACAGTGTTTTCCCATAGCCAAGTAAGCATCTTATTGATGTTATATTTCACATGTGTGGTAATTTTAGGAGAAAGTGATCATATGAGTTTGTTAATTTTTTATTTTATTTTATTTTTGATAAATTTTAGGTCATGAAATGAAGTGCATAAAAATAATGTATGTGCAAAGTTGGCCTTTCCAAACAAGTTCTAGGCATAGTTGGCTCTATGATAGATAAATTTGAGGAGGCATTTTTATGTCAATATATCTCACATGTGTGAGGTTTCAAGGATTATATTAATATATTGTTGGTTTATAATATAATAGGATAACAGATGGTCTAAATTTTATAACATGCAAGTGAGTGAGGTAAAAGATATGACTGTGCAAAGTTGGCCTTCCAAGCAAATAGCATTGGTCCCCATACTTGGAGTATTTTACACAATGTTAAAGATTAGGACTAAATGGAGATATAATGACTTATGTGTGATATTAAAGTGAAAATATATGGTGTGAATCAATTGAAATAGGTCAATTTTTTCATTTTTTAATGAATTTAAAGATCGAGCTACTTACAAAATGATTAATGGATCTTGTTCATTCCAAGATGTTTTAAAGCAATGAGATGAGGACAAGTGATCAATGTTTAATAGTATAAGTTATAAAAATTCACTTGAGGGTGCCACGTTTCATGATCATAAGGGTTTTTATCAAGATAAAATGGTTAATTATATAATATACAGACCTGGTTGATCTATAAAAATTGACTGTGCCCATTGAGTCAATATTACAAGATTGCACAAGCTGAGGTCAATTATTCAAGGTTTAAGGTTTGGAAGTGACACACTATGAGTTAAAGGTCAAGATTAATATAATAAGATAAATGGTATAATATTTATATAAATCATCGAGGACATAATATTCAATCATAGTTTTCAATGTTTAATTATGACCGTTTGTATTTTAATATTCAAATTTATGAAACAAAAACCAGTGCTCAAGTTTTGTGTTATATCTTTTGATCAATGCAGAATTTGAACAAGGTGTAAAAATAAAAGATGTATAAGAATCCAAGTAAAATTTTTAAATATATATATATATATATATATATATATATATATATATATATATATATATAAAAGTGTGTATAATTAGAGTTAAGAAGGCCCAAAGTTGAATGTGTGTTGATGTTTGCTCTGCAAGTAACCCGAGAAGGATATTTGAGCTCGTTATGATAATATTTCAATGTCTCATGATGACTTAGCTATTTTGGAGTGTTTTATACTCCATGAGGATTATCTATATCATATTTTTAGGTTTTAATAATTCATATTAAGTATTAATAAAGGTTTAGAATTCAACTGTGTATTCATTCATGGTGATTGTGTGCACAAAAGTTTGTTTGAGCAAATTGTGCTTAAACAGAAGGGTATTATGATGCTTATTATCACTTGATGAGGACATATAGATCATTTGGAATGGTTAAATGATTTTTAAATTATTATTATATTATTATTTTTCTTGAAGAAGTGTAAAAGATTTGAATGGGTCTCCATAGGACCTAAAAGTGACTTAGGCTTATTTGAAAGTGTGTTGTGCTTAAGTGTGACCCATGTAAGATGCCTTAAGGGTGAAGGAATGTATTTTGGATGATAAGGAAAGATTATGATCTTTATAATCATGATATATCTATAAATTATGAAACCAAATGTTTTGTATTCTATATTTATGAGAGAGTTGTGCAAGGCTTATGTAAGAGTTTTGGAGTGAAGGAAAGGTGGAATTCCCAAGAGATGAGTTGATGAATATAAAAAATTGAGGACTATGTGTATAAATTGTGGGTCATTTTTGATGTTATAATAGTGATCTTGAAGATTGAGACTAATCAAAGAGGTCTAGTATGATCTAAAAGGTGTCTTTCAATGCATTGAGTGTGTAAAGTTGAAGACAGATGATATCCTTTGTATCTCCATTAGATTGGTAGGAAATCAATGTTCAAGAGATGTTGTGTTCGTAGGTGTTTTTTTGGCACCTTAACATCTAGGGGGTTGTATCCTCCTTACAAGGTGGAACTTTCTAAATGTCTAGTTGTTATTTCAACTTAGCTAGACAAGTGTTGTATCACCTTATGGGATTGTAGTCTCACTAAATAAGGGATGGTAGTTCCTTGATCAATTGCATCTAGTCTAAATTAGTTCATGTTATTATAGGATAGTAGTCCAATTATAGGTTCTAGTTGGTTTTATTCCCCAAGAGGGTTTCCCAAGTATGTTATGTGTTATGTGCTTGATCTTGCATTATCTTTTCTATTCATTGATATGAATGATGTGTATGCCTCATGAATGTATGCATTGAATGATTAAGAGATTGAAGGAATTAGAATTGTAATTGGATTATCTAGGCTCACTGATTCACCTCCCACCTCTCAGTGATTGTACCTATAAAAATTGGTATTAGAGCAAGTCCTTTGGTAAAGGCTTCATAGCTTGAAGGTGATCCAAGGTATAATATGGGTAGTCATCAAGGCAGTTTCTAGCAAGAATCAATTTAATGGATCCAATTATGATTTTTAGAGTTTGAGGATGAGGACATACATCATGTCCCTAGGGTTTGACATTTGGCAATCTGTTGTGCATGGTTATTATGCACTACTATTCCTTGATCTAGTGTTAAAGATAAAAAGTTGTTTGAGAATTATTCTAATGCAATGAATGTTATCACTTATGGTATTTTAGAGACCAAAAACACCAAGGTCATCCATTTCAAATATGCTAAAGAGATATGGGACAAAATTTAGATCATTTATGAAGGAGATTCAAAGGTAAAACTTGTTAAGTTGTAGAGTCATAGAAGGCAATTTGAAATTCTTAAGATGAAGGAAGCATATTTTGTGGAATCTTTTCTACAGAAAGTTGATGAGATTGTAAAAATCATTAGAGACCTTCGAGAGAACCTTGAAGAAGCTAATGTATTTCAAAAGGTATTAATGTTCCTCTCTCTCAAGTTTTATCCTAAAGTATCTATTGCCGAAGAAAGTCATGAACTTACTTAGCTTAAGTTGGATGAATTGCATGGCATCCTTACTACCTGTGAGATGAGGAAGAATGATGATATACCATCAAAGAAGGAATAAACATTAAAGATAGAGATAAATCCTAATAAGAAGTTCCAAGGTAAGAAACCTAAGGAGGATGATGTTTTTGATATTGATGAGGATGAACTAGTTGCTTTGGTTACAAGGAAATGGAAAAGAGGTTTAGACAAGTATAAGGGTGTACTACCCTTCAAATTCTTCAATTATGGAGAGATAGGAAATTTTTCTAGAATGTTCCCTCATAAGCATGATGATGAAGATCATGATGAAGACCAATATGAAGTCAACAAGACATATAGGTCTAATAATAGGAATAAAGTTTGCATAAAGTATGACAAGAAGAATTTATTCAAGAACAAGAAGGGTCTCTACACTAATAAAGACCACAACTCATCAGATGAGAATGAAGATAGTGACTCAGAGTGTGATCATAAAGATGATGGTCCTAATGAAAGTGAAGCCCTATTCAATGTTGAGGAAGGAATTTGTTCACATCAAAAGGAGTCTACTTGGAGTAATTTAGATGATGATGAAAATGAGGTGGACTATGAAAATGCATTGATAAAAACTATTGAATAACTAAATATTGAGAAGAACATCAATAAGAAGATGAAATCTAAACTCAAGGACTATGGAGATCAATTTAGTGTTTATGAAGCTAGAATGAATGAAGATACCAAGTATCATGAATAAACGGTCAAGCATATCAATTGTTAATTGGAAATATTATATACAAGCTAAAAGTTAATAAGATGAATGTTCAAGGTATGCAATTTAAAATGACTAATTAAAATCTAAGTTAGAGAAGACATATAGTAAGGTGAAGTAATTTATGAGATTTGAAAAGATCTGAAGTGATCTAAATATTATTGTGAATGATTAAAAGAATGAAAGTGATGGTCTTAGATACAAATAAGAACTAGAGAATGCAACTTAAGACAAGATGAAGACAAATGTGAATCAGAATAATATGACTTTGAAGACAAATCATCAAACAAGGAATGAAGATGCTAGTAGATTGAAGACAAATCAGATCAGAAAACCAAATGACATGAGGTATGCAAGTTTTATCATGACACATGTAATCAATTTGGGAATAGAGATAGACAATGCAAGAGACCTATTATATATGAATTTGTATGGAACTATGATGGGGGTCATTGGTTAAAAAGTGTGAACAAAGTTAAGTGCTTCAATTATCTTATTGTGGGACACCTTACAAATCATTATCCACATAAGGTTAGATAAGGTGAGTCCTCTTAAAAAAGAGGATGTTGTTTTATTTATCATGACATAAGACACATTTCAAGGACTATGAGGATCAATTTAGTGTGTATGAAGCTAGAATGAATGAAGATACCAAGTATCATGAATATATGGTCAAGCATATCAATTGTTAATTGGAAATATTATATACAAGCCTAAAAGTTAAATAAGATGAATGTTCAAGGTATGTAATTTAAAATGAGTAATTAAAATCTGACTTGGAGAAGACATATAGTAAGGTGAAGTAATTTATGAGATTTGAAAAGATCTGAAGTGATCTAAATATTATTGTGAATGATTAAAAGAATGAAAGTGATGGTCTTAGATACAAATAAGAACCAGAGAATGCAACTTAAGACAAGATGAAGACTAATGTGAATAAGAATAATATGACTTTGAAGACAAATCATCAAACAAGGAATGAAGATGCTAGTAGATTGAAGACAAATCAGATCAGAAAACCAAATAACATGAGGTATGCAAGTTATTATGACACATGTAATCAGTTTGGGAATAGAGATAGACAATGCAAGAGACCTATTATATATGAATTTGTATGGAACTATGATGGGGGTAATTGGTTAAAATGTGTGAACAAAGTTAAGTGCTTCAATTGTCTTATTGTGGGACACCTTACAAATAATTATCCACATAAGGTTAGATAAGGTGAGTCCTCTTAAAAAAGAGGATGTTGTTTTATTTGTCATGACATAGGACACATTGCAAATTTCTAACCAAACAAGGTAATTCAAACTATGTTTTCATTAATAAGTATGGTTTGCTACAACTGTGAATGGAGAGGTCACATTACTAGATTATGGAAGAAAAGGTCTACAAAATAGAATAGCTTTAATTATGATCCTAGAGTGCAAGGAAGAAGGAAAGTAAAAAAATGGAAGCCAAAGGTGATAAGTATGAGTCATGATGAGACTATAGGTCTAAGTAATCTATTTGTTATGGTAGAAAATGATACAGAAATTGAAGCATGCTAAGATCTCTCATTATATGCTAATGTTTTTAATAATAATACCAAATTTAAGAAGAAGACAAAGGTACTAGTTGAGGCTAGTTCTAATATGTGTATGGATCTAAGTGAACATCCTGCTATTGATGGGCATGATTATAAAAAGAACATCAATTATAAATTCCTAGTGCTGAGGTTCCTAACTGCAAGGTGGATTATTCAAATGAAAAGGTATGTCATGAATATATGTTCTCTCCATGTATTTTCAATACAATCATATAAGAGAAGGATAATGTTATAGTGGATGAGCATGTTGTTTCTTTTAAGCCTAAAAATAAGAAGAAGAACTTCAAGTATTAGATGACTGAGGAGATGGAATATGATAAGTTGTGGGCAACTCTTGGTTTTACACCATTTTAAGACTTTGTGAAGTAGGGTATCTCTACCTATGTTTCTTAAGAGACATATTTATTATGGAGAAATAAGTGTATGTGCTCAAGATCATAATGACAAATTAGTACAGAGGTCATTGGTTAAGCGAAACAACTTCATGAGCTTATTTTAGATGTTTGAAAAGGAGTTATTGTACAAGGTCAGAATGGGTGTTTCCAGGTGGCCTAATGAGATTGATGCAATGTCAAGAAGAAATTGATGCTCAGAAAGCTATATGCACTTCTTTTTGATATGGTCCAGGTGATTTCAAGCTTTAAAGTTTTTTTGTGTGAAATTGGAGAATTTGTGTTTGCTCTTCGGTTTCTCGGTTTGTGTTTAAGAGTATGCAAGTCCTAAAATGGGTTATAGGATGTATGGGTTCCCAAATATGTGGAAGATCAAATCTTCTTCCAAAAGTGTGTGATGGTTTTCTCTAAGTGTGAATGAAGTTTTATATTTGGACGTTGACTAGAAGGAGGTTTGTTGACCTCATTTGTTTTGAGGTTCTATGGTTTTGAGCTATGCTAGAAACATGGCTTCCCTTATAAGTTTAGGTAAAAATATTTTTAATATATTAAGTGGGCCAAATGGGTTGTCAAATCTATTTCCATATATATTTGACATTTTTTATATTTTAAGTCATTTATGTTTTTTGTCAAAATGGAGGCTTAATTGGCTAGTAGGTTTGTGAATGAAGTATGTTTTAGAGGATGAGCTAGGAATTGAAAAGAGGTGTGATTGAGAGGGCATATAAGAGTGCTCCAAATATGAAGTTTTAGGTCTTGAATATGTTTTTAATAAAATTTGTGGGCTTTAAAAGTTCTAGATAGGGCTACAAGGAGATTAGATAGGCCTAGTAAGAAGAAGAGTGACTTTTGATCAATTTATCCAAAAGAACAAGGTATGAGTGTTTCAAGGTGAGTTTTTAGGATTGGTTTAGAACATGTTTTTATATTTTATGAGTGGCATGAAGTTCAAGACCATATGGAGATATAATGGCTCATGAGTGATCATAATATGAAGATCTATGGTGCACATCAAGTCAAATAGGTCAAAGTGTTCATTAGCTAATGAAGCTAAAGATCAAACTCCTTACAAAAGGATCAATGGAGTGTGTTCATTCTAATATGTTTGGAAGCAATGAGATGAGGACAAGTGCTTGATGTTTAACAATATAAGTGATCAAAAGGCATATGAGGGTGTCAAGTGTCATGATCATGGGGGTTTTGAGCAATATTGAATGGTGAGTGCTATAATATAAATACCTAGTTAGTCCACATAGATTGATGGTGTGCATTGAGTCTATATTATAAGATTGAATGAGATGAGGTCAATTGTTCAAGGTTTAACATTTTGTAGTGGTGCACTATGAATTAAAAGTAGATCTTCATAAAATAAGATTGATAGTGTGAGATTGATCTAAATTAATGAGGACACGAGATGTAAGCATAGTGTTTTATGTTTAACTATTATGGTTTGGATTTAAATATTCAAACTTACGAAGGAAAAACTAGTGCTCAATTTTTATGCTATATATTTTGATCTATGAAGAATTTGATAATGGTGTAAAAGGAAAAGATGTAGAGGACTCCATGCTGCATCTACAAATATATATTTTAAGATATGAAAGTGTGTATCATCAAAGTTATGAATGCCTAAATTTTACTGTGCGTTCATGTTTTCTCTACAAACAACCCAAGAAGGATATTTGAGCTTATTTTGATGATATTTCAATGTCTCATGATGAATTAGATATTTAGGAGTGTTTCAGACTCCATGAGGATGATCTATGTGGTATTTGAAGTTTTACCAATTTATATTCAATATGAACAAAGGTTTAGAAGTCAACTGTGTATTCATTCATGGTGATTGTGTGCACAAAATGTTGTTTGAGCAAATTGTGCTTAAGTAGAAGGGTAATGTTATGTTTATTGGCACATAAAGAGGAGATATAAATCATGTGGCATGGATATATGAGTTATAAAGTGTTTCTATGTTCTTATTTTTCTCAAATAAGTGTCAAATAACTACATGGGTCTCCATAGGACCTAAAATTGGCTTAGGCCTATTTGTTGTGCTTAAGTGTGACCCATGTAACATGCCTTAAGGTGTAAGGCATGTATTGTGGCTGATAAGGAAATATTTTAATCCTTATAATCATGATAACTTTATAAATTTTGAAAATAAATGTGTTGGTTTTTATATTTGTTATAGACTTGTACAAGGCTTATGCAAGAGTTATGGAGCAAAGGACTGGTGGATTAACTAATAGATGAGTTAATGAGTAGAATAGATTAAGGACTATGTGTATGACCTATGGGTCATGTTTTTGATGTTAGAATAGGGCTCTTGAAGATTGAGGTTGAGTGAAGAGGTCTAGGGTGATCTAAAAGGTGTCTTTGGATTTAGTGAGTCTGCAGAGTTGAAGAGAGTTGATATGCTTTGTATCTCCATCAAATTGGAAGGAAATCAGTGTTTAAGAGATATTATGTTCATAGGTGTTGTTATGTAAACTCAACATATAGGGGGTTGTAACCTCATTTTAAGGTGGAACTTGTTAAAGGTATAGTTTTTATTGTAATTCAACTAGCCAGGTGTTGTAACACCTTGTGGGATTGTAGTCTCACTAAATAAGGGATGGTAGTTCCTTGTTCAGTTGTAGCTAATCTAAATTATTTATTGTTATTATATTACAATAGTCTAATTGTATGTTCTAGTGGGTTTTATTCCCTAAGAGGGTTTCCCATGTATGTCATGTGTTATGTGATTGATCTTGCATTATCTTTCTTGTTCACTGATATGAATGATGTGTATGCCTCATGAATGTATGTATTGAATGATTAAGAGCTTGAAGGAATTATAATTATAATTGGATTATTTGGGCTCACTAATTCACCCCCATATTAGTTATTGTACCTATAACACCTAGGATATACCTTTAAAACATGCACAAGAGTGGATTTCCCCTTCAAGGTATATCCTAAGAGACACATTTCAAACAGGGACAAGTGTGGATTTTTACTTCAAGGAACAAGTGAAATTTTCCTTTACATAGAAGGCACTTCTAGGTGATATTTTGAATGCCCTTGTAATACCTTCAAGGTATCTCATAGGAGATAGATTTTAAACAAGCATAATATTGGATTTCCCCTTCAAGGTATCTCCTACCATATACCTTTCAAACAGGCACAAGATTGGATTTCTCCTTCAAAGAACAAGTGGAATTTTCATTTACATAGAAGGCACTATTGGTAGTTGTATAAATAACTAGTAGTTGGATAAACAACTAAAGCCTTGATTCTTATAGGTCCTAAAATTGAGTTTCTTACTTTCCCCCATTCCCTAGTGAAAGGGAGAACATTAAGTACATCAACAAGTGGAATATCCCAGTAGAGGTGATATTTTGAAGGTCCTTGTAATACCTTCAATGTATCTCCTAGGATATACCTTTAAAACATGCACAAGAGTGTATTTTCTAGATCTAAGGAAGTTGGATTAGTAGAATTGCTCAGACTCTAAGAAGCAAGGAGCAAGTGAGTGATGTAAAGGTCACTCAACAGCAAGCAGTCAAGTGATGGTTTGGTAAGAGATCATTAGACCCAAGATTTAGTTGAGGAGACTTGGTCCTCAAATATGATTAAAGGGCCATGAAACTAGGCCAACATGCAAAGTTTGATTCCCTATAGAGGGGCCATTTTCCATTATTAGAGATAGACAAGGTAATGCATTTGAGATGGAGGACAAAGAAGGAAATTCATTAGGGATTCTGGTAAATGGAATTGACTTGAAACACTTCAACTAATTTACCAACCTTCCCCTTGTATATAGTTAGTTTCCCTTCTTTATTATCTTTTCCCTTTATTCATTCATTTTACTTTCTTTCTTGCTTTCCTTTTAAATAAATGCCATTGACGTAATTTTTTGGCATTCCATGCCAAGTTTTCACACCTTGGCCTACTAATAGATGGTTATCTATTGTAATTAATGTCTAATCACTACATATTAAATGATTCCCCATAAGGATTGCCACAAATCTCATATGAGATACTCCTCAAACATGTGTGCCAGCTTTCATATTTATGGGCACCCAATTTAAAAAAGGTTATTTGATGATAATGCTATATGTTTGGGCCTATAAATACCTCTATCCTCCTCATGTTGAACACTTGATGCCTTAAAAGTTTCAAAGAGCATTGAGCAATTGAACAGAGCATATCGATCAGATAGTTTTGATCCAAGAATTGTAATAATTATGAGTAGATTTTATATCCAGTGCCTTCCTTAAGAATAGAGGGAAAATTGTTGAAAAGGGTTATAAAATGGAAACTTTTACATCTTCGTCTAGTGGTAGAAGACATCCAAGAAAACAAAGAACCTAAATAGTAAGTGATCATGAATACCCATCAACACCATTTGTTGGGAGAAAATATTATGCTTCCACACCTTTACAATCAAAGAAAAAAGTACCAAATGTCAAGAGCATCGCCAAGGGGAACTGTAAGGACCCTTCATTGGTCCTTGATTATGAAGATGGGATATTCAATCCTAAATTGGTAAAGAACACAAAAATCCTAAGAGAGGGTGCCCATACCCACATGATCAATAAGATTCAAGGTAATGACTTTGAGTCATTCAGGCATAGGATTAGGAACTCCACACTAGCTCAATAAATTTTGCCTCTTGTGCACCCATGCCCAAAAATTATTGCCTTATGTGTAGAAAAATATGATGTCAACACTAGCATCATTATATGGAACCACCTAATAGTATACATCAGTGATGAAATAATAAGGGAGATGCTTCAACTATAGAGTGACCCAGGTGCCAACATCTATAGTATATATAGCCTACATAATGTTTGGGACACTCATATCCCTAAGCTAGAATTCCTCAATTCAGTCCTCCAGAATAGCTACACTGAAGTGCCACCTCTATCAATCACACTCATAGGATTTGCGACATAGGATATGAAGAATGCCCTTTCTATGTTGTCACTAATTTTTGGGATGGGCTCAGTCACTAATGTCTAAGATTGCCAATTAGTTGTGGTCTCCATTTTGAAGATAGTAAGAAAAGAAAAATCTTGCAATATGAATTTTGTGGGTGTTATTTCCACCACCATTCATAATAACTTGGTGAGTTTATCAACATAGAATACCTTTAGGTATTAATCCTTCCTCCTCTACCAAATTATGTACCATAACTTTGGGATCTTCTATTGGTATTTTACTATCAAAACCATTGAAATGGGCACCCATCAAAACATGGTGATCCCCATCTTCATGTGGACCCACAACTTATCGGTCATGCAGGATTATTATGAAATTTTAAATTTATTCTTATCTCTGGTCCTCATCAACCTTAATCAAGAACCCATTATTTCCATAATGATAGATAACCAAATTTTGTGTCTCGTTAGTGTAAAAACTCTAGCTAATTAGTTTTTTGGGGCTAATTTCACATTCATCTAATTTTAGGATTCAAGGAAGAGTCATTCTAACTTCCATGCCTACTCATAGATAGAACCTTATCCCTAGATCTAGCTCATCAAATTGATGTGATAGACTCAGTTTATGGTGTAGTCCATAATAAGAAGGCCATCTATGACACCCCCTTTATAAAAGGAGGCATCACACTGGTGAAAAGGTAATAGGGTTTCCTTCTCAAGATCAAGCTAGTACAGTTAGGCCTTGACCAAATCAATGACTAGTGAAACTATGATCTAGTTGGTCACATAGCCTCCATGAAAACCACTTCTATGTTCACTCATGAGCCCCAAATATATATAAAATAATAAAGGTCACCATTGGTTGAAGACATCAAATATTATGTGGATCCATCTAAGATCTTAGGTACCCATAAACCATAGGGTCATTTTATAAAGTGGTCTAGGAGTTTAACCCCATGAATAAAATTAGAAGGGGATTAAGATCATAGCTCATTTAGAGGGGCTAGGGTAATGTGAAGATAGATGCCTATTAAAAATATAGGTAGGAAATTAATAAACTAGGGTCAAATTTTGAAGATGTGGACAAAGTAGAGGCATTTGGGAAACTCTAAGATGACCACCATGTGATAGAGACCCTTGTAGAAGGAAAATTACTGGTTAAATAATTGGAAGAATAGGAAGATACCCTATCAAAAGAGGAAGAGGATACCCATTTATAAGAAAAGGAGGAAGTTTTGGTGAAATAAATACCTGTGACCTAAGCACCTCCCTTATATCCACACCTAACTACCCAATAGCAGCAGTAGGCCTCTTTAGGGTAACCTAAGGCATAGCCATCACAATATGGATTTGAGGCATAAGATTTGAGCCCTCCATTATATCCCCTATACAATAAGTTAAACTTTTATCACCCCTTTATCTCAACTTATATCGCATCCTCGACTCCTTCTTCACCCTCTATACTTTCTACTAGGCTAGTACCACTCTCCAATGCCCAACCAATCACCTCCCTTGCACCTTTTCTCACTCCCCCACCCTCATCCATCACATCAACACCCATAATGGTACAATTTTCCACCACTCCTCTTTTCATCCACCCACCTTTCTCACCTACCACCCTTACCCTTCACCTGCTCATCTCTAGAAGAATAACATCTATTGATTCACAACAAGTGACCATTACTTATGGTCTAGCCTAGGGATTCCCCTTCATGGGGAAAAATATTCAATCACTAGAGTATTTCCATCAGTATTTGGAAACTACAAGAAAATATTGGGAGGCCAAGATAGAGAAAAGAAGAGGAAATATGGATAATGCCCTAGTGGTGCCTCATATGTGATCATTCTTTGACCCAACATAACAATCTCTAATCATTCCACACATGGAAACCCAAGTAGTCAAGTCCCAAGGAAAAATGCAATTAGGGGACTACTCAATACATGTTTTTAGCCTCAACCTCAGCTAGGTTAGACTCATTTATAAGATCAAATTAATGGAGGAAACATATAAGTCTATAATTATGAACTATATCAAGGTAGGTCATAAGTTAGAAAAGACAAAGCTGGAATTCATAAGGGTGAAAGATACTATCGACTACCTCAACATAGAGGCCAATCCCAAAGATATGGATTTTGTTAAAATAAGGTCTAACCTATAGATCCCCATTACTAATGAGAGATTCTAGGTGGAAGTTAGTCAAAGGGCCTAGTTGTGAATTCATGTTTGTAAACTAGAGACTAAGATAGATGGCCTGAAGAAGGAGAAGTAGGCCATAGAGAATAAGCTACAAGAGAAATAAAAAGAGCTCATGTAGAATCATAAGATTCTCTTAGACTTTATATGCTTGCAAATATAATTACAATAATTGATGAAGTAGGAATCTTTAGCTAAGGACCAAGAAATATAGAAACTAAAGAATGAACTCGCTTACTGCTCCCAAGTTACAGGTGTCCTCCCCATGATTTAGTAATTATACATGTCCTATTGGGAGAGGATCAACATCATTATCATAAATTTGAAGCCAAAACTTGCGTTCATCATGGATTCACAACAATTAAGCTCATAGTTGAGTACATTTATAGACCAAGTTCTTGCCTTCATGTCTTGAAAGATTCAAGATTCATTGTACCTTATCGAGAAGAATTATAGCATAATGGATAAGACACTAAAATTAGTAGGGTTGGCCAAAAAAAGGTGGGTGATAGTGAAGGTGAATGAATTTTTGAGCTACAACAAGGCAACGTAAAAAATACAAGGCATCTGTTGATGCCTTAATTAAAGTTGTCCAAGATATGAAGGGGTACATCAAACAACTGGTCCATTTGGGACTCCACTCTCCATTCCTTGTGAACAACACCATCTTCCTAGAGGATAAAATAAAATATCTATTATAGAAGAGTCAAAATGACTAGATCATCTTCATCACTCTCAATCAAGTACCAAGTGTCTACGAAGTGGAGACCATATTGTAGCCTCTCACCTAGTTAGAATTTTAGATGCTAATAGTAGTTTAAGGCTTGAGGAAAATATCATTCAAGGAGATTATCAATGTGGTCAGATCCTTCAAAGCTCTAAATAAAAATACTCAGCCTACAGAGGAGGAGTGGATGCCTTTGAAGGCTTCTCTTATGAGGTTGTAAATTTAGTGGGCCTCATCCATTTTGTAGCTTTACATTGACTGGTCTATGAAACCAAAATTTTTGGGTTCTTTAATATGTATGTGGATTCCCCTTTAGGTCACCAAGAACTATGAATCTAAATCCACATTTTAAAGTTCTAAGATAGCTAGCTTTTATTGTAGACATGCTTGGCGAGTTTGGTAGATGGTATATTAGCCTCCTCTTTCCTAGGATCCCTTTATTATTTTTGGCTAGTCTTAGATTGTCATGATATTTTTATGTGGTGTCCTAGTGCCCATTATTTATGAAAATATTCCTAGATCACCTAGTACTAGCACTATCTTGACAGGTGGGGACATAACTCTTATCCAAGTTAGGTTTCTTTTGTCAAAACATCAAGTAACACCATTGGTTAGGGGGAATGGAGCCCCATCTTCTAATTAAATTCCAAAGGTAGTTCAAGAGGTAGACACATGTCAACACCATGCTTCTCCTAAGGTACATGGGCATCATAAAGTGTTGTATTTGTGACATATCTAAGATTTTGAAGATAAACTGCAATCATGAGTTATAGCTCCCTAGTCAATTACATTGAACTCATCATAGACTGAAGTGCCTAGTTCTAAGTGTTTTTCTCTCAAGAGTTTGTTGTACCTATATAATTAAGGTTATTTCCTTTTGGAAAGGGTTAGATATTAGATAATTACTTTGGACTAGAGCATCCATTATAATAGTTAGTTCTAAAATAGAATTATCAATAGTTGTTTATTTTCATTTCATGACCTTAACAAGTCTCTTTTATATGAAGGTTAAATATTATATATTGTGCCATTTGGGCCTTTTTATGGTATTTTTCCACTCATATTGAATAATATATACTATTATGTGTCAAATTGAGTGAGATTTATTTTTGTCTATTGTTTCTTTACTTTGCTTCTGTAATATTGGTTATTGTATGTTATTTTAAGGAAAAAATGCAATTTTCCTTTACATGGAATGCAGTACTAGGTGATATTTTGAATTCCCTTGTAATACCTTAAATTTATCTCCTATAAGATACCTTTCAAACATGCACAATATTTGATTTCCCCTTCAAGGTATCTCCTAGGAGATACCTTTCAAACAGGCACAAGATTGGATTTCTCCTTCAAGGAACAACTGGAATTTTTGTTTACATGGAATGCACTACTAGGTTATATTTTCAAGGTCCCTATAATACCTTCAATGTATCTCCTAGGAGATACCTTTCAAACATGATCATGAGTGGATTTCCCCTTCAAGGTATATCTTAAGAGGTACTTTTCAAATAGGGACAAGAATGGATTTTTCCTTCAAGGAACAAGTGAAATTTTTCTTTACATGGAGGGCACTACTAGGTGATATTTTAAAGGCCCTTGTAAAAAATTTAAATCCTATTATATACCTTTTAGACATACACAAGATTGGATTTCCCCTTCAAGGTATCTCCTAGGAGATACCTTTCAAATAGGCACAACAGTGGATTTCTCCTTCAAAGAAAAAATGGAATTTTCCTTTACATAGAAGGCACTATTGGGTTATATTTTGAAGACCACTATAATACCTTCAATTTATCTCTAATAAGATAACTTTCAAACATGCAGAAGAGTGTATTTCCTCTTCAAGTTATCTCCTAGGAGATACATTTCAAATAAGCATAAGAGTGGATTTCTCCTTCAAGAAACAAGTGGAATTTCCCTTTACATAGAAGGCACTATTGGTGATATTTTTAAGGCCCTTATAATACCTTCAAGGTATCTCCTATGAGATATCTTTCAAACATGCACAGTATTGGATTTCCCCTTCACGATGTCTCCTAAGATATACCTTTCAAATAAGCACCAGACTAGATTTCTCCTTAAAGGAACAAGTAAAATTTTCCTTTACATGGAAGGAACTAATGGGTGATATTTTTAAGGCCCTTGTAATACCTTCAAGGTATCTCCTAGAAAACAATAACAAGAGTGGATTTCCCCTTCAAGGTATCTCCTAGGAGATACCTTTCAAACAAGCATAAGAGTGGATTTCTCCTTCAAGGAACAAGTGGAATTTTTGTTTACATGGAAGTAACTACTAGGTGATATTTTAAATCCCCTTGTAATACCTTCAATGTATATCCTAGGAGATACATTTAAAACATACACAAGATTGGATTTCCCTTTCAAGGTATTTTCCATGAGATACATTTCAAATAGGGACAAGAGTGGATTTTTCCTTCAAAAAACAAGTGCAATTTTCCTTTACATGGAATCCACTACTAGGTGATATTTTGAAGGCCCTTGTAATACCTTCAAGTTATCTCCTAGGAGATACCTTTCAAGCATGCATAAGAGTGGATTTCCCCTTCAAGGTATCTCTTAGGATATACCTTTCAAATAGGTATAAGCATGGATTTATCCTTCAAGGAACAAACGGAATTTTCCTTTACATGGAAGGCATTACTAGAATATATTTTGAAGGCCATTTTAATACCTTCAAAGTATCTCCTAGAAGATACCTTTCAAACATATATAGAATTGGATTTTTCCTTCAAGGTATCTCCTAGGAGATAACTTTAAAATAGGAACAAGAGTGTATTTGTCCTTCAAGGAACAAGTGGAATTTTCTTTTACATGAAAGGCACTACTGGGTGATATTTTGAAGGCCCTTATAATACCTTCAAGGTATTTCCTATGATATATCTTTCAAACATGCACAAGAGTGGATTTCCCCTTCAAGGTATCAAAATTAAAAGGCACAACCTAAGAGTTCACTACAAACTAAGGGTCACCACATGGTGAGAAACAAATGATTCATCATGCAAAGCTGTATTTTGAGAAAGGTGTCATGTGTCTTTATTTCAAGCCAACTAGGTAGCTTAGTAATATTCAAGACAATTGAGTACTTAGCTATATCTGAGGTGGTAGCCACATGTTGAAAGGTGTAAATATTTATCTTTAAAGCTAAAATTGATGACAAATCAAATTCAAATTAAAGATAAATTGAATTATGGTGCAATTAATTACTAAAAGTAATAGTTTAAAGTTTGGTAAGCTTACCATTAATATGGCATGAACCAAGATCACCATTAGCATTGCATTAATCAAGCTTGATAAAAATTACTTTTTTTCATTCATCTAGTATTAATATAATCTATGATCTCATCAATTAAAATTCAAAATCCATGGCTAAAGTAGGAACATCTAGAACTCCCAAGTCAAAATAGGTCCCATTTCTTTATTCATACAAGACAAACACAGCCTTCTAAGACACTAGTTTCAATACAATTGCATCAGCCATAGATGAAAAATAGTAAAATGAATTATTCTACCATGTGGAGTGGTTTTATCCCTAGACATCTTCCTTCCAAGGACTAACTCCAGCTCAGCCATTGCCTCCATCAACAAAGCCCCCAAGTGGTTCGTCAAACAAGACATGGATTAAGCAGATGTAATTGGCTACAAATATATACAAACAACACCATATATATAAGGTTATTTATTTATATATATAATTTTTGAAATATATATAAGGTTTTGTAATAAATTAGATGCTTTATACAGAAGGCACTTTATATATATATATATATATATATATATATATATATATATATATATATATATATATATATATATATATATAAACAAAATTTGAATTGACTATAATTTTACTCCAAAGTCTGAAGGTTTAGCTCTGAATATTAGTGACTTAGATCTGAAGACTAGAATCTATGATCTAAATACTAATATCTATGCTCTTAATATGAAAAACCATGAATGGGAAGAATCCATCTCTATCATTGAGAATTAAGACAATGCCATTAGACCAATAATGCCATAATCCATAATTTGATGTGATAGTGTCTTCAAAAGGTCTTCTCTAATATATTTGATATGTTCATATTTTTTAAAATATTTTAATGAATACATTTGATTTGATGATATTTCCAAATGGTCTTTATAAACAAAATTGATGTAAATATGTTTTAAATAGAGAGCCTTACAAAAATATTTGGTATGACGCATAATTAATTGCAATTATTACTCAGAGTACTACCAATAATGACATTTATGACACATCATTAGTACTTGATTAGATACATCATCTTCCCATTATATCTCATATGATCTAAAGAGATAACCATAACTACCACAATCATTCTTGTCATAATCACATCATATAACCTATTTTGCTATTTATTTTTACCTTATAACTACCAACAATTATTGTGTTGTATCTCTAACCTCTTTTTTTGTCTATTCCTTATGTGCATTCAAGCTCTGTGTTTTTACAGTATAGTCTAATTTGTAATTAAATAATGCTTTCTCTAAATATGGGTAGGAGAAAGAAAAAAGTAAACCAGAGTCCTCCAATGCATTGCTACAAGATGAAGTAGCCAAAGATGTCTTTGAAAAAATAGGTTGGTTGAATTTATTAAAAATGTTTCATGGGTTCCAAGAAGAAAATTTTTAATAATTATATGAGAATTTTGATGAAGATCATGCTATTATAAAATGGAATAACATTCTAGTAAATCCCTCTATAATTAGTGTTCTATCTAGGATTCCTAAAGATAGAGTAGTTGGCATTGAAAAGATCAATTTTTTTGACCTCATTTATATGTTTTTTGAAGGATATGAGCCACACCCTAGAATGGATAAATCCCCCCAAAGAGTGGCCAAGGTAATTCTAAGAGAAAGTCTTCTTCAAAATGGACAAATGTTATTTTCTAGATAATGAAATATGTCACTTCTGGTGGTCAGTTTATAGTAGTGGGTGGAGATGATATAAGAATCCTTCTTCACTTGAGGAAAGGAGATGTTTGAGAAGAATATAAGATCAATATTCCCTCTTTCCTTCATAATTCTATGATTAATGTTTCTTATAAGATGAGGTACTAGGTATACTCATCATCATGGGCTAGTTACACTCATTTGTCACCATTATTTTTTTAATAAACCAAAGGGTGAAAAGGCTTGGTCTTATTTCCTTTGAAATTTTTCTAAATTTCCTACAAAAAAGACACCATGCCCTACCTTTCCTCCTTCCACTATAATCTAGATTGAATATCCTATAGTTCAAATTGTAAAATGGCCATCTCCATTGCCATTGGTTCTAAAGATACTGCATTAAAGATCAAAGAGATATATGGGACTTTCTTCAAACACCCCTAATCCTCCTCCAACTAAATTTCATTGAATTCACTATCTTATCTTACAAGAAGAGAAGAAGAAGATGTGCAGGCCATAGAAGAAGTTGTATTTATAGAGGGAACCCTAAAATAATAAGTTATACCTTAAGAAGAATATCATCATGTGCCCTATGTTGTTGATAAGGGTAAGGCACCCTTGATTGAAGAAGATCCATCTTCTCCACATTTTATCAATGAAGAAAAATAATTGCATCATGACATGGCTTTATCACACCATGAGAAAATAATCAGACTATAACAAATATAGTTAGATGTTCTCAATTCAACTTTGAAAGGTAAAGACTTGATGATTTCAAATTTTAAACAAAGGTGCGAAGAATTTATTACTAAATTTAGTGAACAAGAAATAATTATTCCAATAATACAATTTAAACAGACTAGGGTGCATAATCTAATGTTTTCATAGACCCAATAATTGAGTAATTTATAGAATTCTCTTGTTATCAAGGACACTCATATTGTTGATTTATAAAATGCCAATGTTGATAAGCATAATCTGATTAATAATATAAGAGAAAGTATTTCTAATATAAATATAATGGTTTCCCAACATATTAATAGAATAATAGAGCTCACTGCTTAGAATTCTGAGTCACAAGTCTCAATTTAGGGTATGCAAAGAAAAACATGAGAAATTGTAGTTCAAAAAGAGGGTCCAACAAGAGTTATTTCCTCTTTCCATGTTTCATGACATGAAATAATCTCTATCTGGAATTTCACCCAAAAGAAAATTTAAAAATTAAAGGATGAAAATGCCAAACTTAAGGAAGAATCTTAGAATCAATTGGAAGAATCCCAACTGTAATTGTAGAAATCACAAGATTCTATCCAACACATTTGTGCTATTTTTGAGAAACTATTAGCATGTAGGCAACCTTCATCAGTTTATGTTCTTTTCTTACATGATCAATTTTATAAATGGTAGGTTCAGTGAATTTTCCTTAGTTTTTCACATATCATTGAAGATGAGTATGTATTTATGTCCATTTTTCTAAAGAGCACTGAAGAAAGGTAGGATACCATTTATGAGTTATATACTTTCAATTTATTGTTAAGATATCAATCTAATTTTTTGATAAATTTATTTGTTGAAGAGACACAATTGTGTGTCTTTCTCTTTATTCTAAGGAACCAAATGGCATGGCAACATACCAATAATATAATTTTGGAATTACGAAGCACCATTGGGTTATGCATGAGACCATAATTTCTATAAGTAAAGAAACTTATTTCTTCTTTTCAACCATTATATCATATGAAGAACAAGTTTCATAAGCTATTGAGATCTAATATTGCTAATTTTAGATCTTTTCTAAAGCACCATTATGCCAATGGTTTTAATGCAAGTCTTTCCAAGTGGGATACATTATCTATTGAGTTGAAGTGCAAGTAAGTCTTCAACCCCACCAATATTGAAAGGAGTCTAAAAAGAGACAAAATAGTTTGCCAGATAATCACTTAGGTCTTAGAGGAAAGAGGTTTAGATGTTTGGATTGGGATAAGGTTTAGGACTCCTATAATTCTCTATCCTCTATCTCCATGGAAATGTTGGAATTATCAAGAAGAAATTAAATTTAAATCCTAGGTGCATACCATTTTTAGAGATCTTGGATTATTTCCAAGGGGCCATTTTGACTAGGGCCATCATTTTGAAGTTTATGATCTGAGTCAAAGGTGTGAATTAGGAAATTTGGATTAAGGATCAATCATCTCACTTCTTTACAAGAGGACTTGCAAAAGATAAAGTATGATGGAGAAATGATGAGCATTTCATATATCTCATCATAGTTATATAAATTGGGCATAAAGTATTACATTTGCTTATATTGTATTTCATTTAATATTTAAAGTTTGATTTAAGTAGGATATGAATGCAATTTTTTCTTTGTTTGTATTTAAATTATTTCTCATTCTTTACCTTTTTATTGTGTCTAACTTGGATGAATAGCACAATTTTGAGTACAAGAACACATCCCATAGATGGGGTAATTTTGAGTACAACACATCCCAAGGATGGGGTAATTTTGAGTACAATAACACACCCCAATGATGGGGTAATTTTTAGAAGGAAACACATAATTTTTACAACTCTTTCATCTATAATTTTGAGGATTTGATAAGCGAGCTCTGAAGATTGAACACTCCTAAGACACTCAAAATATTTTCTAAAATTGATCCAAAGATGCTCTAGGTTTACTCTGAAGACATACATAGGATTCTTTAAAGAAGTCTAGGAATGCTCTGAAGACATGTAGAAGGTGATCCAAAGACCTATACCAAATGATCTAAAGATATCTGGATATGCTCTAAAGACTACAAAAATTATGTGTAATACATGCTGCTGAGAGAAATTAAGATAATTTTACTACAAAAATTTTGTTTGAATTCAAATGATAGATGGAAACCAAAAAAAAGAAGTGGCCATATAAATATTCAACCCCTATTGCTTCCCACCCCTCAAAAAATTCTCCCTAAACAATAGTTTCTCTTATTCTTAAGGTGAAAATATTTTATAACCAATTTTTTAATATATAATGATGCATGGGACCCCTCTACCCAATAATATTGAAGCATGAGGGAAAATTTTGCCACCCTAAATAATAATGCTAGATGTTATTCAATCATTCATTCATTAATGTTTATGATGCAATATGAGGGAAAAGTTTGCCACCCCAAAAAATGAATTTTCAACTCAATCTAAAATGGAAACAATTCAACTCAAATAATAATAACTTGGAATAAGACTAAAAATGACTTTTCAACTTAGTCTAAAATGGAAACAATTCATAGTATCCTAAACAGAGCCAATAGACAAATGATATGAGGAGATAAAGACAAGGTGGAACCATTGAAACCCTCTCACATCATGATACTTTTTTACTATGATTATTTACTTACAGTTAATAAAAAGAATGTATGATTTCACCTCACATTCACCATTTGGGTCCCTATTGAATACAAGTAAACACTAAACAATCCTAATCTTGACCATTTCATTATTTCCTTACAGTTAATATAAAACATTTTCTTTCCCCTCATATTCACCATTTGGGTCCCTATTGAATACAAGTAAGTACTAAATAATATTAATCTTTGCCATTTCATTATTTGCTTACAGTTAATAAAAAATATGGGCTTTCCCCTCACATTCACCATTTGGGTCCCTATTGAATAGAAGTGCTAAAAAATCATAATTTCAACCATTTCATTATTTACTTATAGTTAATAAAAAAATGTCTATTTTTCCCTCACATTTACCATTTGAGTCCCTATTAAATAGAAGTGATAAACAATCCTAATCTCTACCATTTCATTATCTCGACCCTTTCATTATTTGCTTATATTTAATTAAAAAATGTTTGTTTTTCCCTCACATTCATGATTGGGTCCCTATTGAATACAATTAAGCACTAAACATTCCTAATATCCCCCATTTAATTATCTCAACCATTTCATAACAAAAATCTAGGTCTATCCAAATCTCAGTGATTTCATAACTTAAAGTGGTAAACAATGAATAAAAAGGGTCATGTCAAGTCAAACAAATCACATATTTCAAATGCAATAAAACAATACATTATATAGATTAAATATCTAACAAGAAGCACCTAGAAAAATGATAATAAAAAAAGAGTCAACGCTTTCACTACTAATGCCACAATTAACCTAACAATCAACAAAAAAAATGTTTTTGGCCTTTTAAAGGGAGAGAGAAAAATTGAGATAAAATAATGGAAAGAGAAAAAGATAAACTTAATCCTAATTTCAAATCACATGGGAATTTTTAATTCTATAATAATTTAAAATTTTATATAAAAATTTGTCACATATAAAAGTATTTAAAAAAATATTTATATATTTAAACAATGTACATTATTTAATAAAAATATTTAAACATAAGTAAATAATAATAATATCAAATAGTTTTTTAATATGAAAATATTTATGAATTTTTATTGTTTATTATAATTATTCTAATTAAAAAAGTTGATTTATATTTGTTCATTAAATTACATGATTAAATTGTCTAATAGGGATTTGACTCCTTAATTTTTAGTCCCCATAGAATACCTTTGAGATAATTTAATTCACCAATTCAAATACCTATGAGATCAAGTTAGCTTTCTTGAATTTATAAAATAATATTTGGAGACGAATTTGACCCCAAAATGGTAATTAAAATAGTGATAAAAAACCGTACCTAGTAACTCAAAAAACCAGACTTGGGAAAGGATTTTGTGAGGTTGTCTAAATTATGATTACATGAGGGAATAGTCAGTCTACACCATACCAATCTATAACTATTAACTTTTCATTCATGATAATAAGTTGTGTGATATCTTAATGCAAAGTCAAGGTTAAACATTTTAGCCAACAACATAAGTACTTCAACTTTGAAGCCCAATATTGGGGTCAAAAACACATGGCCAAATCACATCCATGTCAAGTAAATTAAATTTAAACAAGAAATTTTAAGCTAAAAAAATTTACTCCTCTTGAAAAAAAATCAATTCAAGTATCACAAAAACTTCATTTATCAAGATTATATAAATTATATTATTGATGAAACACACAATTTAATTATATCTCTTGGGAAGCTTTTCAAGGGCATTTTGACCATTAATGCGTACATCCGAGGATGTATACATCTAAATTCACTTGCTTTATTTAATGTCACTAATAATATTATTAGTCAACACTAATTCCACTTATCTAATTTACCCCTTTTCATCCCACTAATTTATCACCCCTTTCTAGTTATTTATCTAATGTCTCCTTTCATTATTTTTCATCTACTAGCCTTATCCATCTCCACCAATAAATTATTTAATATTATAAATCCCCATTATCTTATCATAATCCCCACTTATCTATTATTTGGTAATTTTAAATTCCCATGGCCCACCTACCCACCTATACTCACCTGTTCCTAAACTCTCCTACACCCCTACTCCGTAATCACCCACCAAATCCCTATATAATCCCCTATCTAATCCTAATTAGTCCCTAATAGGATTCTAGAATTCTCTAATTCTAGAATCCTCTCTATTCTCACCCCTCCTCTTTAGAAGCCTATAAATCTAGAGGCTTCCAAGAATAATCCCCAACCCTTGATCTCCCCAAGCTAAATTTGAATCTAAATCATTGATCCTTCCCTCCTCTTTATATTTAAAAAACTCCATTCTTACATTGGATATAACTACAAGTCATATAGAAAATTCATGTCCAGTTATTAAAATGATCAAGAGTCTCTATGCCAATCTAATTTGTCTTCAATAGTCCATGATCATGCCAAAATAATGTCAAAATTTTGAGTTTAAGGTAATCAATCCAATCCTCTTATTTTCATATTTTGTTTAATCATGATTTAGAGTATTTAGATTTAGGATTATAATGTTTATTTTAATTTTGAATTCATATATAATTTCATTTAGTTATAATAGTTCTAAATATTACTTAGGTAGTTTTATGTTTGAGTAGATTTATATTACTACAAAGTGGTACATCCCAAGATGATTAATGACATTTTTAGCTACCTCAAAACACTTACTATATATATATATATATATATATATATATATATATATATATATATTCCATTTATAAACTATATCTAAATGTATATTTGTATGATTTAGTGAATTTCATTCCAATAAAATAGAAACATACTCATTTGGGAAACTTTTTAAGGGCATTTTGATGATTAACTAGTACGTCCTAAGGTGATCAATTCCATTTTCATCTACCAACTCATTTGGAATGCATTTTTAAGTCATTTTGATAACTTATTGGTCCATTATATGATGACCAACATCATTTCCAGCTATCACAAGAACACTTTCTATTTATATAGTATGTCTCTAAATAGATGTCCATATATTATTATATATTAGACTTGAATCCTTTAATAGATGTCTTTATGTTATGTACCTAGGGATATGATATATGGGTTGATGGAGATGCCAACATGTGGCACACATACCCTTAGTTAGTTATATGGGTAAAATATAGTAGGATAATAGAGTAACTTATGGTAATGGTCGGCCTACATTGGATTAGGAGGTTACCCATCCATGGGTTAGATAGATGTATATATAGAGGAGATGATTATCATGGTAAATATATCAAGTAAGCATTGAGTATTCTATTGTAAGAGGATATTGGAGGTTGTCCCCTCGAAGAGACATTGTGGAGTTATTCCTTCCTAAAGGAGTATTATATGGTGTTTCCCTACCTTAAGGGTATTTATGCATATATTGTATATAAAGATCTTATCAAGTGGTATCAGAGCTTCGATTTGGGCAATTTGTGTGGAACGAAATCCTAATTTCACTATATCTTCTGAAATATAGGGAATTTTTATTCAAAATTTTTACTGGAGATGTAAGAAAATATACTAGAAGCTTAGTAAAAATTTTAGAATTTTTAGCACTTTAAACATAAAGCTTCATAGAGATTTTAAGGTTTGTGGTTCTCAAGTTATTCAAATTTTTGTCAAGTTAGAGGCCTAATTGGGTAGTTGGTTTATGAAGGAAGTATATTTCATAAGTTGATCTAGTTTTTGAAAATTTGTGTGCTTAAGAAATAATATGATATTGATCTAGATACAAAGCTTCAATTCTTGAATATATATCTACTAAAAGATGTGGGCTCTGCAAATTCTAGGTAAGGCTATAAGGAGTCTAGACAGGCGTAGTATGAAGATTTGATATTTTTTCTCAGTGTTTCCAAAAGAGAAAGGTATTTATAATAATTTTGCTATATCTTCTGAAATATAGGGATTTTTTATTTGAAATTTTTACTGGAGATGTAAGCAGATTTAGAAGTGAAATCAAAATTTCAAAATTTTTGGAGCTGTTTTGAGTGATTTTTTATGATTTTATGGATCAATTTTGACATTTTAGGGTTTCATGAACCTTAATTCTTTTGTGGATCATGGAGTTGCAAATATTTTCAGGAGAAGATGATATTGATATTAGAGAATGGTGGCTCCTTTTGGATAATTATTTTAGAAAAACTTTTAGGCAAATATAATTAACTCCTTTTTTGTCTAGGCCTGCACTAGATTGGTTTGATCAGTTGAGCTGTACAGAAAGGTCTTCTTCATGGAAAGAATTGGAACAAATTTTTTTAGATCGATGGGCTAGAAAACAAGAAGTAGAAAAAGAAGAATCAGAAAAAGAAGAAGAAGAAATAGAAGAATCAGAAGAAGAAGAAGAAGAAGAAGAAGTAAAAGAAGCAATAGAAGAAGAAGAAGAAGAATAAGAAGAGGAAGAGGAAGAAAAGAAGGGTTCAAATAATTTGGCTCCAAAGAAATCTGAGTCAATTTTTTAATTTCATTTATGCATTCAAAAGAAGAAGGTGGTTGTGTCCATAAACCCTACTAGCAAGTATAACTTCATTAACATGAATGTGGCCAAGCATCTACATGTTCAAGCAAAGAATATCAAAGAGGTTCGAGTAGATGGTAAGAATATTTTAGTGTTTGAAGATCTAAAGCTCATTATGGAAAAATATGTTTTGCATTCAGATTTTTATGCTTTGGATATGGATGATATGGATATAGTTCTTGGATATCCATGGTTAGAGACTTTGGGAACAATGAATATTAATATTCAGAAAAAGTTCATGAAGTTTTGGTATAGGAAAAAGAAGATCACTTTACAATATATCATAGTGAAAAAGGCACCAATAACAATCCAGGTAGATCATGAGGATAAGATGGAAACAGGGGATGAAGAACATGATGAAGATTCAGATGATATAGATAAAGACACACTACAAATGAGCACTTCATCTACTCAAGAGACAAAGAAGGAAAAGGTGGAAGAGGTAGATGCAAAGGTGGATAAGGTCAAAGTATTAGAAAAGGTTGAGGTATATAGACACCCACATCATCATGAAAGGAAACAATCATGGAACCAGGTGAGGAAGTGTCATAATAATAATCATTTTGTCTATACAGGAAATAAAATTTCCAATCATTATGGATATGCATGGAATCCAAAGAAAAAAAACTATGGCACATGGAATGAATGGGGGGATCACTATGACTATGCATGGAAGAATACCTACTATGGTCATGGTTGGAATCAAAGTAGCACAGTGGAATATGGTACATGGAATAAAAAGAGGAATAATTATGCTTGGACACCAAAGTAGTATAATTATGATCATAAACGAAATCAGAGGAGCACAATCAAATTTAGAAACAAGCTTGGAGAGCTATTACCTGCCACGATCACATATGAATGGCTAGATGATTGAGATTGGAGACAAGTGTGTAATGATTTGAAGCACACTCATTATTTGGTTTCTTCCTATGTTTCAGGGATGAAACATGTTAAGGAGGGAAGGATTGTTATGTACCTAGGGATATATATATGGGTTGATGGAGATGTTGACATGTGGCACACATACCCTTAGTTAGTTATATGGGTACAATATAGTAGGATAATAGAGTAACTTATGGTAATGGTCGGCCTACATTGGATTAGGAGGTTACCCATCCATGGGTTAGATACATATATATATATATATATATATATATATATATATATATATATATAGGAGATGATTATCATGGCAAATATATCAAGTAAGCATTGAGTATTCTATTGTAAGAGGATATTGGAGGTTGTCCCCTCGAAGAGACATTATGGAGTTATTCCTTCGTAAAGGAGTATTATATGGTGTTTTCCTACCTTAAGGGTATTTAAGCATATATTGTATATAAAGATCTTATCACTTTAGATATTAAGATTTGTATTTGAGACAAAATCTTATAAATCAAGGTAAAGGAACTAACGTGGGTATTTTTCAAAATACTCATTAAAAATGATTAAAGCATTGGAGGAGAAAATTTCTCTAATTGAGAAGAACACCTAAAAGGCATCCAAATTATGTGCATGATTCAAAATATGTCTTGCATAACCCTCTTGCATTATAAGTATCATTTCGTCCCTTACCAACATACTTTGTGGCACTAAAAAAATTGAATTATGAGTAACAACTGTGTGACCCTGAGCATGATCGAGGAATTAAACTCCTTACATTAAACAAGCTAGTAAAGTTTGTGGCCACTACATTAGCCTCATCTAATACATGAAAATTTAAGATCAATCCATCTTACAGTGTTAATCTAAATGAACCAAAATGTTATACCAATAAAATAGTGAACATGATGGTACCACAATGAGATATATTAAAAAATGCATCTCTGATTCAAATATATTAGAAGTCATCATAACCATCCATACTTAGTTCTTAATCCAACTAGTCATTTGACCTTACTTGATTTGATCTCCAAAATTCCCTCTTTAGTTTAAAATTGCTCTTAAGATCTTGGGGTTACTAGTCTATTGAAACACATACTTAATTTTTGTGATCTTAAAAACACTTCTTGATGGCCATGGCCATAGTCTCTTTGCAATGCCTTACAACCCATACACCATGTCATAGAATGTTTTCCCTTCACAATTTATTCTCTTCATTACATTAGTTTGCACTAAGAAACCAACATTAATTTTTCAAGAGACACTTCTTATTATAGATTTTAGGGCCTCAACTTGTTATCCTATATGATCTTATTTTCCCTCATTTCTCTCATCTTACCCCTTTTTAAAGAATCAACCATTTTGTATAAACACCTTTTATATCTAAAGTTCTCAATGGAATATTGTGCTAGTATCCCTATTTTCTTTTTTCTACCCAATCTAGAATCTTTAATGAATATTTGTGAACATTTTATATCTCCTTTTATTCCTTCATATTTCCTCATTAATTTTAATGAATTGATTCAACCATTAAACCCTTGTTTCATCCCTAGACCTTGTTAATTAGGCTTCAATTAAGCCCTATTTGCACTTAGTTATCAATTTCTATAAAATTTTGTACTTTGTCATTTCAAAACCACCTCAATATTTTTATGCATTCTTCGAGGAAAAAAATTAAAAAATTTGGTGTTTTTTAACTGATAAAACTCTCACAATCTTTCAAACCCTAATTCTAGGGTTTTTAGCCTCTGTTTAGGATCGAGAGCATATACAATTATATATCTTTCACTGGATAGGGTTTCAAAAACCCAAATCACTTATAAATTTTTTTATTAGTCCCTTATAACCTTTTAAATATATATCAATCCTTACCTTAAGCATTTTCACATTTTCTAATCCACTTTGCATTTGACTATGCAGGGGAAAGGATGTTTCTCAAGTCTGTCGTGAAGATTACAACTTTATATTTTGTCCCAATGAAAAGGATGGATTATATTAGATTTATTACATTTTACAATGCATATAAACACCATATAAATAAAAGGAACCATTGTATAAATTTTCTTTGATTAAGAAATATTCTTACTTGCTATTTGATTTGCATAACAACCTAACCTTACACAGGGTTGTAGCAATAGTAGGGTTTTCAATATATATCAAGACTCTTCAAAATTTTCCAAGTTCCATACCAAAGATAATATGATAATTCATCATAACCATCCATACTTGGTTCTTAATCCAACTAGACATTTGACCTTGCTTGATTGGATCTCCAAAATTCCCAATTTAGTTCAAACTTGCTCTTAAGATACTGGGTTTACTAGTCTCTTGACACATGTAACTATTTGTTGTGATATTAAAAACACTTATTGATGGAAATAGTCTATTTTTAATGCCTTAATATTCATACACCATGTCATAGAATGTTTTCCCTTTATAGTGTATTCTCTTCCTTCCACTAATTTGCACTAAGCAACCAACCTTAAGTTTTTAAGAGCCACTTCTTATTGTATGTTTTAGGGCCTCAAAATGTTATCTTAGATGATATTATTTTCCCTCATTTCTATTTTTTCTGTCCCTTTTAAAAAATCAATCATTCTATACCAACACCTTTTATATCTCAAGTTCTCAACGGAATACTTGTGCTAGTAGCCCTATTTTCCTATTTTCCTTTGTTTTACCCAATTTAGAATCTTTATTTAAGATTTGTGATCATTTTATATCTATTTTTATTCCCTCATATCTCCTCCTCAATTTTCATGAATTTATTCAACCATTAGACCCTTCTTTCATCCCTAGACCTTGTTAAATACGCCTCAATTAAGTCCTATTTGCACTCAATTATCAATTTCTGTACAATGTCATACTCTGTTATTTCAAAACCACTTCAAACTCTTTAGGAATTATTAGAAGAAAAATACTAAAAAATTTGGTGTTTTTTTAATAGATAAAACTCTTAAGATCTTCTAAACCCTAATTCTAGGGCATTTAGCCTCTATTTAGGGTTGAGAGCATATACAATTGTATATCTTTCTTTAGATAGCATTTCAAAGACCCAAATCACTTCTAAGAGTTTCATATTCATCCATTACAACATTTTAAATAGATTGTAATCCTTACCTTGAGAATTTTCATGTTTTCTAATTCAATTTGTGTTTGACTATGTAAGGGAAAGGATGTTTCTTAGGTCTGTCATGAAGATTACAACTTTATTGATTGTGTAGGGGTAAAGATGTTTCTCAGATCTGTCATGAAAATTACAAATTTATACTTTTTCCCAATGTAAAAGATATATTCTCTAAGAATTATTAAATTTTCCAATGTGTATCAACACTATATAAATCTAAGGAACAACTGTATAAATGTTTTTTTATCAAGAAATATTCTTACTTGCTATTTGATTGTGCATAACAACCTAACCTTACACAAGCCTATAGCAATAGTAGGGTTTTATGTCTCTATCAAGACTTTTAAAAAGCATCTAATAGCCATACCAAATTCTTGGATGAAGGTTTCAACTGTTACAATCATGTATTCAAGGATTCATGAGACAATAGTACATAATAAGTCTCTACATTCCTTTTGCAAGTGACTATTTAGTAAAATAGGAAACAGACAGGGTTAGATGTTTCTCACCTAATTTTTTTCAAATCATACTCACCTATCCTTTAAATTCATACCAAACCTTCAACACAATAATAATTATTTATGACTATACTCAATCTTTCTTGCAACTTATTTCTACATTGGTATTTTCTTTCTTTATCTAGGATTGTGTACAGAAGTCCTTTAACAACAAACAAGGTACCTAACTCAGAATATTTATTGTCTCATCTCCCCACAAAGATTTGATTCCCATTCATTAACATTTCCTTCACTAATCATATAAAATCATTCATAAACTCTTGTTTATAATGTATCTAACATTTCAATCTCATTATCATACCTTCTCTCTTGATAGTCATAGAGACACATCAGGGTCTATAAAATAGGGTTTATTTTCTCCTAATTTCTTTTAGTCCTTCACACACCACCCTTCAACATATTATAACCTATTAAGGATATAATCCTCTTCAAATTATTTATCTAAATATTCCTTTCAATCTTGGAAGGATCATGTTTCTTTCCTCCTTTAAACTAAAGCATACATAGTGATTGCAGACCTATAACAAATAAAAATACAATATGATCTTTTCCTATGGGGCCTCTCCAAGTAATATGAAATTAGATAAAAATTCAATAATAAAACTTAACACACAAATATTTCCATCGCTATTCATTTGCAACCATAGTTATAACAATACAATTGTGCTCATCATTCTTGAGAGAGGTTATTATCTTTTTGTGTTCTCTAGTATTCCTTTTCTTCTTCTTGGAGACACCTCTCCTCTCCTATGCCAACTAACTTCACCATGTAAAATCTTATCCTTTTCAACCAATTCAATATTGGTTAAGGTGGTTACAAATCAAAACTTTTCTAAAGACAAGTTCAGCGTGGGATTTCTTGATTTCATGATTAAAGTCTGATCCTTCCCCTATGACCAAGTAACCATAAAACTCAAACACATATTAAAAGGATTTTGTGGCCCTTAATACTACTATTTACTCTTGACCACCTCTTTACCTTTTCTTGGGTCATTCCTGGCTTATGATAGCATTTAAAAATTCAAATGCTAGTTTTGGAGGGAAAAACTCCAATTCAAATTATAGGCCATCTCATGGCTTCCTAAGACCTTTAGGACCTTCATTAGACCTCCTAGCATGTATTAAAACTTTGAACACTATCTTTTCAACTAGATTTGAACCATTATAGACTAAAACACACAAATGATGTTTTTTTACCTTGATGCTCCTGCATCATACTCCCCAAGAGGGAAAAAAATTGAATCTACATGTTTATTCCTTTCTTTCTAATTGATATTTTGAGGGTCCTTCATGATCAATATAATGTTGGTTCTTTGTTCTGGTTCACTTTTCTTTACCAAATTCTTGTTCTTCTTCCTTGTGGCTTTGTTTATCTTTCTTGTCCATTCATATTCCACTTTCATGAAGTGTTCCCACTATTTTACTATCTTATTTGATGTATATTCCACCTTTCCAAGTCATTTTGGCCTCTATTATACTTATTTGAAACCAACTTGTGTGCATTTGTCTTCTTCATGCTTGCTTCATGACTTGTTTCCTCATCAGTCTCACTTGTGGCTTGCTTATCTAGAGATTCTTCTTTCTTATTCATGATATCATATTTTTCATGAGGCTTTATTAGCATCTCATGTATGTCAACCTCCATCCTTTTCTTGTCCATACCTTCTTTTCTTACCTTTTTTTTCAACTTTTTCACTTTTTGATGTCTTTGCCTATCATTTTGATCACTATTCAAGATAAACTTTTCATTCCTTGCATTCTCATTAAAGTACAATGTTACTTCACCATTTTGGATATCCATAACCATGATTAGAAATGGTAAACTCAACATTAGCTTTCCTAAATGAAAACCTCACCTTGTGTGCTTCATTATGCTCCATATGCTTACTTATTTGCTTGCTTGTTTGCACAACTTCTTGTGCTCCTCTTTATTTCTCCTCTCTTGATATTTTTTAGAGTTATTAATTAAATTTTACCTGATATACCCCACCTATTTTTATATTCTTTGATGGAATGAACATATCCTCTAACATCTCCATCTCTTCTTGCAATGTATGTGCATCAATCTCTTCATATGCCTCATAAAACTTTGGTTCTCTTTGTTCTTCATTATCTTGGGCAGCCTATTCTTAATATTCTCTTTGGAATCCCTCATTAGTGAGACTCATATCAACTTCCTCATATTGTACATCATGCTTCTCAAGCACTATTTGAGGTGCTTCTTTCTCAACTTGCCTTGTTATACCTTCATCCATCAATGCAATAGTCTCTATGTAAAAATAATATTCCTTATTAGAGTCAAATTCAAGCATACCATCATAAAAAATATTGGAAAACATATCTATCAAACACTTATCTTCATGTATCCATTCATTTCCTTATTCACATGGTTGTACCTTCACTTCTTTGACTTGATTTTCTTTCTTTGTAGGCTCGTCATCTTGTTTAATCTTCATGCTTTCCTAAAAAACACTTGAAATATGATCTTATTATGCTCTTACCTTGATTTTTGATACCCCCTTACTTCCACGTACCTTATCAGACTGCCATTTGCTTCTCATTTCACCTCTTTATGCCTCATACTTGTATTCTCTACCAGGCCAACTTTATGTTCCTTGCCATTTGCCTTTTATTTCCATATTTGTGTTTGTCTCCCACCTGTAATCTTGATTTGTTTAACCTCTTGCTTAAGTTTCTCTTCTTTCTTCTCTTCACCTATTTTTTTCATATATTTAGGCCATACATACCCATGTCTTGTTCTCTCATTAAGGGCTACAATCTATCATCCTTTTCCTCAAACTGCATATTAGCTTTGCCTTTTTCTTATATGCAATCAAATTTAACATTTAAACACTTATTTACCTCCAATAGAAATTGTTGCAAGTTCATTCAATTATTTATGTCTTCATGAATGACCTCTACGTTCTTTTGGGTGACCTTCATGTCTTCTTGGTAAACCATCACCTTGGTTTCGATTGCTATGTATGGTAATGCATCATAGAATTCCTCTTTTTCTTCATCTTCTACATGTGATATGCCTTCAAAATCCTTCACTTTGTCTTCTTCAAGAGGTTCTTTCTCTTTTTCATTCTCTTTCCACTTGATGGGTATTATTCTTGGCCCATTCTTCATCAATTTTGAGGCCTTATGTTTATCGTTCTCTAATTTATTTTTCATACCTACAAACATAATCTCAAAAACAATGTTAGCATACAAAATGAGAGATCACATAATCTCTTTGAATTTTCTTAGCATGGATATTGTCCATCTTCCCTTCTTTTCTTCATCTCCATTATTTTGTGCTCTCCTTGGCACTTCTTTCTCTTTCTTGTTCTCTTCAATGAGAAATATCTTCTCAATATTTATATCTTATTTCTCACTTGGAAACATCTCTCTTCTCGTGCCTCTTTGAGTTTCCTTCTCAATATTCTTCTCATTTTTCAAGACACCTCTCTTGTGCTTTATTCTTCTCATAAGTGACTCTAATGTCCACTTTATCTTTCTTCTCACATTTCATCCTATCCATTGGATTTATTGACTCTCCATGAGCTTCACCATGAGCTCAATCCTCTCAAATCTCTACCCTAATTCTATTATTATGTCTACCACTTCCCTTTCTATATCCATCTCCTCCATTATTCTTTATTTTATAGGCCTATTTAGACCTTTCTCTTAGTAAGTCTATCACTCTTTCCTCTTAGACCTATTTTGAGCCTTTCCTTTTCTTGATTCCTCTCTCTAGGATCTATTCTTAAACCTCTTGAATATTTTTTTGAATCTTCCTTATTCTCTCTTCTTTTTTGGAGCTTCAATGCTCTCTTTTCCTCTCTTTCTTTTCTAGTCTTCTCTTGAATAGATTCTTGTCCTTCTCAAAGAACTTTGGGGATCCTCTCTCTCCTCAATCTTATTATCTTTTATGCTGACCTTAATGGATCAGACCTGCAACATCATCTTCTTTTAAAACCCTATAAGTTTATCCCTGGTGCATATCTCATGACATTATGCATTCTTCTCAAATCATCAAATGTAAAGAATTCAAAACACAATTTTACCAAATCATTCCTTTCCTTGATCTAATACCAAATGATTCAAAAATATTAGGATAATTCATCATAACCATCCATACCTATATATTAATCCAATTAGTCATTTGACCTTACTTGATTTGATCTCCAAAATTCCCTCTTTAGTTCATACTTGCTCTTAGGATCTTGGGGTTACTAGTCTCTTAACACATGTACCTATTTTTTGTGATATTCCAAACACTTCTTTATGTCCATAGTCTCTTTTCAATTCCTTCAAAATCATATACCATGTCATAGAATGATTTCCCTTCACATTTTATTCTCTTCCTTCTATTAGGTTACACTAAGCAACCAACCTTAAGTTTTCAAGAACCACTTATTATTATAGGTTTTAGGGCCTCATCTTGTTATATTAGATAATCTTATTTTTTGTCATTTCTCTTTTCTTATTCCTTTTCAAATACTCAACCATTTTGTATGAACACTTTTATATCTCAAGTTATCAATGGAATACTTGTACTAGTAGCCCTATTTTCCTATTTTTTGTGATTTTAACCAATATAAAATATTTATTGAAGATTTTTTAACATGTTATAGGTCATTTTATTCCATCATATCTCCTCATCAAGTTTCACATATTGATGAGACCATTAGACCCCTCTTTCATCCCTAGACCTTGCTAATTAGGCCTCAATTAAGCCCTGTTTGCACTTAGTTATCAATTTTTGTACAATGTCATATTCTGTCATTTCAAAACCACATAAATCTATTTAGTCAATCTTAGGGGAACAAAAATACAAAACTTTGTTTTTTTAACAAATAAAACTCTCAAAATCTTCTAAACCCTATTTTTAGGGGTTTTAGCCTCTATTCAGGTTCAAGAGCATATACAATTGTATATCTTTCATTTGACTAGCTTTAAAAGACCCAAATCACTTATAAGAGTTATTTATTAGTCCCTTTCAAATTTTTAAATAGATAGTAATCCTTACCTAGAGCATTTTCATGTTTTCTAGTCCACATTGCATTTAATTGTGTAGGGGAAATGATGTTTCTCATGGCTGTCACGAAGATTACAACTTTATACTTTGTCCAAATGTAAAGGATGGATTATCTAAGCTTTATTACATTATCCAATATATATAAACACCATATAAATCTAAGGAACCACTGTATAAATGTTCTTTGATTAATAAATATTCTTACTTGTTATTTGACTTTGCATAAGAACCTAACCTTATACAAGCATGTAACAATATTAGGGTTTTAAATCTCTATCAAGACTCTTCAAAATAATCCAATGGACATACCAACTCCTTGGATGAATATTCCAACTGTTACAATCATGTATTCAAATATTCATGAGATAATAGTACATAACAAGTCTCTACATTTCTTTTCCAAGTGACTATTCAACAAAATAGGGCATAGATAGGGTTAGATGTTTGTCACCTAATTTTTTGAAAAGGATACTCACCTCTCCTCTAAACTCATACCAGATCCTCAACACAACAATAATTCCTTATGACTATACTCAATATTTCTTGCAACTTATTTCTACATTGGCATTTTACTTATTTATCTAGGACTGTGTACACAAGTCCTTTAACAGGGTACTTAACTCAACATCTATATTATCTCATTTCCCTACCAACCAATATTTGATTAAAATTTATTAACATGTCCTTCACTAATCATATAAAATCATTCATAAACTCTTGTTTCGAATGTATCTAACATTTCAATCTCATTATCATACCTTCTCTAATGAGAGTCATAGAGACACATTGGGGTTTGTAAAATAGGATTTCTTTTCTCCTAAGTTCCTACATTCCTCCACACACCACCATTTAACATATTATAACTTATTGAGGATCTAATCCTCTTCAAATTATTTTTCTAAATATTCCTTCCAAGCTTGGAAGGATCATGTTTCATTCCTCCTTTAAACTAAAACATACATAGTGATTGCAGACCTGTAACAAAGAAAAATACAATATGATCTTGGCCTATGGGGCCTCTCAAAGTAATATGAAATTAGATAACAATTTAATCACAAAACTTGATAAATAAAATCTTTCCATCATTATTCATTTACAACCATAGTTATTACAATATAGTCTTATTCATCATTCTTGAGGGAGGTTATTGTCTTTTTCTATTCTCTAGTCCTCCTTTTCTTCTTTGTGCAGACCTTTCTCCTCTCCTATGCTAACTAACTTATCCACCATGTATAGTATATAGACATCCAATTCCTAACACCATTTGTGTTGAAATTGTCAATCTTACTCGAATTTCACTCAAATGAACATTCTAGATCAAAATCTATAAAACATCCTAAATGGTTCAAACTTGTCACTTACAAGTGCTAGTTTAGGTCAAAGTATCCCTAAATAGGGAAATTCATTTTATGGGCCAACTAACTTTGATCAGGTCATTTTGAGTCAAACTGACCATTTGACCATTTAGTGCTATGGATCACTGTTTTCTTCTCATTCATTAGTACACATCATGTACCTTTGTTATTTACTATTGGCAATATCCTAAATAGGAATATAGTTCCAATGCATATAATTTCACCTTATAATTCCTCTCCAGTCAAATTATAACCCAATAATATGACTTTTTGACCATTTTGATTAATTGAGGGCTAGTTTTAAAATAGTTGCACAAATGTTGATTAACCTTGTTTAAGGCTAATTAATCCAAATCAAGAGCTTAAGTGGATTTTCCATGAGAGTTGTTGAATATTTATTTTTGAAAATTGATTCTTATTATCTACATCACCTATTGACATCATCTATGGGGTGGCATCCATCAAGCCATAAGTGCATAAAATATCAAGATTATGGGTCACCCATGCCTAGTTAATGTCTCCCATGCCTCTTCAATGCCCCTTCTTCCAAGGTCATGATGAAGCTAATTATGGATTTAATTCCAAATATTAGGATTATCCTCAACCACACATCTTTATCTCAAGATGGATGGTTCAGGTTGATCCTGACCAATCTAAAAAATCTATAAACAGAGAGGCCATGGACATGAATTTTAAGCTTTTTTGGTACAAGGTTATTATGCTCAAATATATTCAAAGCTTAAACACTGCAAAGTTATAATTCTAAATTATTTCCACAAAGCTTCATTGATAGGCTAGTTCAGTGGTTTACAATTAGGAGCCTAGGTTTTATAGAGTGTTCTTAAGGCATTAGAGGAGCTTACCACCATTGTTGACAAAGACAAGGAGGCTTGATCAAGGGAGAACATGTTTTTGAGCCACACGAGTATGAACACCACCAAACATTTCATTTTAGTTTAAAATTGAACACACTTATTAATTCTGGTTTGCAATAGTTGATTAGATTAATCTTGTTTGGCAAAAAGAGGTATGTTGTGTGTATGCTCTTCCATTTGTCCCCTATAAGGAACCCTTGGAATTAAAATCACCATTCCTATTTTAAATATCCTAGTCCAAGGCTTAGAAATAATGTCGCCTAAAGCACTCCCTAAAAACTCACTAAAAGTTTCGGTGATCTTGAAAATGACCCTAAAGTCTTTCTATTTTATGCTTTTTTTATTTTCATGCAAACTTGCCTTATGAGTGGGATTTCATCACCTCCCACAAGTTCTTTAGGGAAGCTTTGACCTAAGGTTTCATCTCTCAACATTAAATTCATTTGACTCCTTTGGAGTTGCATATGGGATGTAGTGGCACTTTGGACATCACACTACACTGAGTGAATAGTAGGATGTAGTGGCTACATAAAGGACTAGACATTTTTACAATAAGCTACTTGATGTGGACTCAATATCCATGCCTTTATTTTTCATTATTTAGTGTGAAAGTCATTATGCAATCGATTCCCCTAGAATGATCAAAATCTTGCTAGTTTAGTAGACCCCACTTTGTGATACCTTGTCAGTTTAGACTTAAGACATTTATTTTTTGTCATTAGCTTACTTGGTCTTGATTTCTGTCTAAAATTTCTTTTTAACTCAATGAACTTAACCAAAACACATTGTCCTCAATTTTCTTAAGCAAGGGAGGCATTACACTGTCCAAATGGAAAATTCATCTTTTCCTTGTTTAATTTGTTATCAAAATATTTGTGTCATGACATCCACTTTAGCGCAGTCATGCTACTCAATTAAGTCTAGAACTTTTACCCAATTTTTTTAAATCCTTCATTTGTAATCCACATTTTAAATTAAACCTTTATAAGTTCTAAGGGTTGGTGCATCAAAGTGGGTTCTCCATTTGTGCACTAAGCTTGTTTTAACTTGGGTTCAATTTTCTATTTCAATTGAAGGTCATTTATTAAGACTTAAAATCACATTATCATCTTGGTGGACTCAAGTCATCTTGTGTATCACTCATTCTTTGGGTCTTAGAACATATTTTATCCTACTAAAAACATGTGATGACGTTGTGCTACCTATTTGGTCCTAAATTTATACTTAGTGATTTGTGTATGTCTTTACATCTTGAGTTGCTTAGTTTATTTTGTCTTCGTCGTAATCTAGAGAGTTTTCCTCTAAACTTCTAGGGTCAACTTGTCAAAGTTGAAACTAGATTTTGTAGTGTGGGTATATCATATAGATCTAGGCTTTGGTGTGCTAGTTTTCACTTTGGGTCATTGAGTTACCTTACTCTCTTTCGATCTATATGATTTCAACTTTACCAAAAGTTGAGTAATTTTGTGAACCAAATCTTCCAAATTGTGCATGGTTTTAAACCACTCTCCCTTATTGTCTCACTGGTACCTTGGTTATTTTTTTAAAAAGAAATCCAAAACATACTTTGATTGGTTGTCAAACATTCATCCAAAGTTATTCAAACACACAGAACAACTCTTTTTAGACATGACTCAAAGGATCACTCGTAGTGGGGCCTCTTATAGCCTTAGTTATGAGAATGATAAATTTTATGATGGTCAAGATAAACTCATTATTTTTTATGATATCCCCACAAAATTAGGATTTGAAGAATATTACAATGAATATCAACCCCAATAAGATCAAGATAAATTCCTTCTTAGATTGATAGAATCAGGTGCTAGACTACCTTCTGACTTTCTTACAGAATAATTACATACCTTGGTTAAAGAAGGAGAAAAGCGATGGTAAGAGAAATATTTTTCACAAATATACATACCTTCTTCTTCTAACAAATTAAAGGAAATATAAATAGAGTTAAAAACCACAAATCTAGATCTTCTATCTAAGATCAAGATAATAAGTTAATGATATGCAGATTAACTTATTGCATACTTAACTTACTCCCTAGTTGCCACTTTAATTCACAATAATGCTTTGAAAGAACATGAAGATATGGTGGATAATACACAAAAAAAATTTGATGAGAACAGTACCATAGTGGATCAAGGTAATCTAAATGAATAGTTAAAGTCACAAGAGACCTTACAAGATGTTTCATTTGACATGAAACATACATTCTTCAATCATCAAGAACCTCTTGTTACTTTAAAAACTTAGAATCCCAAAAATTTAGTTCAAATTGAGTAAATCCCTCAAATAAACCAAATATTGGTAAATAAACATAGACAATTACAAAATAAACAAAGTGAGAAACAACCAAATTTAGGGAATGTTTTACAATCCAAGAATCAGCGATCTATGTTCTCAACTCAAGTAGCAAATCAGAACCAAATCATGGATCACAAGGTATACATGCCCTATAGATATATAAAAAACTAGGGGCACATTCCACCCTAACAACAATAAAACTAGGGGCATATTCCACCCCAACTGCAACAAAACTAGGGGCACATTCCACCCCAATAGTAATAAAACTAGGGGCACATTCCACCCCAATAAAAACAAAATTAGGGGCACATTTTACCCCAATAGCAACAAAACTAGGGGCACATTCCACCCTAGAAGCATATTATCCAATCCACAAATATATTAAACATGCAAAAATGGAATACTATGAAGGAAATTATCCAAATATTGGAGATGAACAATAGAGTCAAAAAGTACAAAATCAATCAGATATGCCCATATCCATTTGACTTATCTATTTTCCAAAACCCCTTTCCACCTCACTTTGAGGCACTAAAATTTGAAAAATACAAAGGGAAAGGAGATTCACATGAACACATAAAAGCATTCTTCATCTTGTTTCAAGAAGTTGCTTATAGTAGCGAGTACTTACTATGACTGTTTCCACAAATTTTAGCAGGAGAAGCTCTTGATTGGCTACTTAAACTACCTAAGAGATCAGTAACAAATTGTAATGACTTATTGAAAAACTTTGTTAAACACTTATCATACAACATAGAACATGAATTGACCATTATTGACTTATACAGAGCTAAATAGCATGATGGTGAAATTTTTGCTACATATCTACAAAGGTGGAAGGCATTGGCAAGCTACTTTCAACACAATTTACTAGACAAATAGTTGTCTGATATATTTACACAAAATTTACATCCCAAAGTTATGCATAATCTATGATTAGCTTGTGCTAACTCATTTGAAGAAATTATTGACAAAGGAGTGCAGACTGAGAAGGCTCTTATTGCTAAAGGCCTTGTTAATATCTTTGCACAAGGACAAGCATCTAATTAGACTAATTCATTCACTTCTCAAACAATTACGCAAGATAAGTCTAAGGGATTTCACAAAAATAAGAACATGGTTGGAAATTGGGTGACAAAAACAAGACATATACAAATGGTACAGACTATGCCTCCTCCAAATGTATAATTAACTCCCTCAAATTTGCTACCTACTTTGTAAAGACAACCTCCATGAATGATGTTTCATAACAATTTTAGAGTCTTTAAAAAGTTAGGAGAATTAGTTGAAGTAGTATTACAAAATATCATTACAACTAACTTAATTATATCCAATATCAAGGCCATTTCCTCAAGATCAACCAAAACTAGAATGGTACAAAGAGAATGAATGGTGTAACTTTCATCATGTTGCTAGTCATAGCGCATATCATTGCATTCAATTTCAACATATTATTGAGGACTTTATTGAAAATGGTGAGCTATAAATTAAGTTGGCCCCTAATTAAGACACAAATCAAGATATGGGAATCTATAAAGACCCCTTTCCTTGACATGATCCACCACCACCAAGAAATAATCAAAATGGTCACAATCAAGGATAGAGGTAGAATCAAAACTAACAAGGTCAGAATCATAATGAGCATAATCTAGATCATGATCCCCACACTAATAATGTGTCTTATAATAATGTACCTTATGACTAAAATAACACTATGGGATGCATTTTTGTAACCCACATTGCCACTGTTATTGTGATGTCACAAGGCCAATCTCATGTTCCTCACAACACAAGACCCATCATTATAGGGTTAGCACCATCTCCCCCTACTAATACCATGTTGAGTTTGCATCATCATGTTGCTACTCTATTCACATGGGTTACTAATCCTGAATAATAGTACCATTCTTTTAAAGGCTCCTCATTGACCCAAAATTATAGCAATGCCATTAATCACCCATGAATCACCATTCAAGACCCTTTACCTCACTCTTATAAATATAATGACTCCTTTCCACCTCTAGGTTATGCAGTTATAGCTAGACACTCATGAGTTACCATCCATGGCCCTTCACCCACTTCTTTCCATAAACCTGATGAGAACATTGTGTTAATGGTTGCAAAGCTGAATATTGTCCCAACAAAGACTAAACTAGTCTAATCCATAATTCAAAGGCCTTATAGTATAATGGAACAATTAGATAAAACCGCTACACAAATTTCCATATTAGAACTCTTGCAGACATTCAATGTTGATAGAACCATTTTCAACAAACTTTTACAAGAGTCTATTGTGCCTAATGATATAAATCTTGATCAATTTCAGTACCTATTGGGACATTTTTATTTATTTCAATAAATCACATTTCATCAAAAGGGCATGTCCACCCTTGGACCAAACCACAATAACCCACTATACATTGAGATAATCATTATGGATCACAAGATCAAGTGGGTTCTTATAGATAATGGTTTAGGTATAAACATAATATCTCTTAAATTAGTGTGATGATTAGGTTGCATTGACAAAGACATTCAACTAAAGACTATTACAATCAAGGCTTATGACAATGCTAAGAGGAAGTCATCCAGTACAAGTTGGTTACCAGTCATAGTTGGGGTTATTTCTCATCACACATTATTCCATATTATAGATATTGAGCTTCCTTATAACATATTTCTTAGTCATCCTTGGATCCATGAAGTACAGGTAGTTCCATCTACTCTTAACCAATGCCTTAAGTTTCCCCATGATGGGATTGAGGTTACTATTCCCACTAATCGATAGGCATGCCAATACTACAAACATCCTAAAGCTATGTTTTGTAATTATAAATATTTCACATGTTCTGAATTCATTATAAATAAGAACAAAGACATCATTTCTCATCCATCTCCATCTAATTATATAGACCCTGGTGATTTAGCCTCCACTTCAACTGATCCATTTCCTGTAGCTCTAACCAAGTAGGTGATTATTATAGGCATTTCCACATATCATCTAAAAGATATCCTCTATATTGAAAAATTACCAAAATCCCATAAAACATTTGGTAAGCCTAAAACATCCCAGACTCCTAACAGACTTGATCAGATTTGGCAACCAAATAAGAAGTAACCAAAACCTCTTGTGGTTTTTGTACCTACAATTTCACCAAAGAAAGATCGAGAGGCTTTTATCGAGGGAGATTAGTTATATTCTAATGGCCTTGTAGATTGTTTTTAGAATCTAAATTATCATATCCCTAATAGGATAATGGATCATCTTAGCTATATAGGGAAAGGCCTTGGCCACCAAGTGCAAGGAATTTTAGATCCCTTATTAGCTGGAGTTGTCAATGGGAATCATGGTCTCAAATTTAAATGACCAGAGGATGATCTCATAACATTTGGTAGTGATTCTTCTAAAGTGGCTGGTAATGAGACTCCTAGTAGTGAGGTAACATCCCATTATAGCCTTTTCGATGAGCTTGTTGATTTAGATTTATTTGATTTAAATACCATATTGACCATAACACCTATTGAAGTTTCTCATCCTGAAGAAAAAACCCATCCTAGTGGTGCTTCCCTTCTTGAAGCAAGACATTATATATTTATTATTAGAGATTCCCATCCTAAAGCAAAAAGCTATCCTAGTGGTGCTCCCCTTCCTGAAGTAGGACATTATATCTTGACCATTATTACTTCTCATCCTGAAGCAAACCCTCACTATAATCTATGCCTTTGACATCTTAAACTCATAAATTGGGATCAACAGAATTCAGTCATATGCCTCGATGAGTTTCAAAATGAATAATCAATTACATAATACATGGGCCTATGAGATGCATTCCCCATCGATGATCATAAATAGGGTTTTAATTTTCATTAAATTCTTCTACATACTTTATAGAGTAGGAAAACATTTTTGGTCATAATAAATAACAAACATCAAGATCTTTAAGTGAAAACTCTTTGAGGCACTTGTTGATCAGGGAAAAAGTAAAGAAAAAGACAAGCCTTTGAGTGAAAACCTATTTAGGTGCTCCAAGGCAAAAAAGTTTGCTCATCCCCTTAGGACATAGAAAGTCCATATATCCTAAGTTCCATGGTTAGTACAAGCATCTCTTCAGAATAACATCAAATATTTGAGCATCTTACTCTTGAGTTTCCAGAGGTCTTTACCAATTGACCTTTACCTGAGAAAGTAGATTCTAATTCTTCATATTATCTAGATCTTTGTGAGGAACAAAAAGAAGATATAGCAAAAAAATATGATCATGACCATATATTTCCTACAATTCTAGAAGATGGATCCACACTCCTTATGGAGAGCACAATAGAAGTGAATTTGGGAACCCATGAGGATCCCAAAAATGTTTATCTTGGAGCTTCCCTTACTAAAGTAGAACATGAACATATTATATCCATTCTTACGGATTATATAGACATCTTTACATGGGCATATTCTAACATGCTAGGCATGGATCTAGATTTAGTTGTGCTTCATCTATTTGTTCACCCTGATGCTAAACCAGTCAAGAAAAATTTAAGAAAGATGCATCCACACATGACTCTTTTGGTTAAGGCTGAGTTGGAGAAGTTGTTAAGAACCAATTATCACACCCCAACTGGAGCTATTACATACTCCCTTATTTTTGGCACTAAATCTATCATCTTGATCAAGATTGATATCCTATCATTAAGAATATCACTAGAACACATTGAAGATGATGAAGACTATAGAGCCTCATGGTTATAAGAACTAGAACTTCTTGATGGTAAGTGTTTGGCTACATTAGAAAACTTGTAGACCTATTAGAATAGATTATGGAGGAGATAAAACAAACACATTATCCATCGAGAATTCGAGATTGGTGACTTATTTTTGAAAGAGAACCATAAGAACATGAATTTTGAACCCAAAAAGAAAGGCAAGTTTCAGCCTAATTGGATAGGACCATACATTGTTATAGTAAACTATGGATTAGGATCATATCAATTGGCTAAACCAAATGGTGAAGAACTTTCAAATCCCATGAACATCATATACCTTAAGAGGTTTTATGCATGAACAACTTTAAACCATTGTCTTTAAGACCCCTGACTTGTGGGGTAACTTGTGTTGTCATAATTTTATCCCACCCTTTTATCTTACCTTGAACATATTTTATACTACACTAGTCCACTTTTCATGAATCTTGATGGTAAAGGCTTTGAACTCTTGGCACTCTAAACACATTCTTCATCCCATTCTAGATTTCTCTCTTCAAGATGTAGATTCTTTGTTATGTCTAGGACATGTTATAAACTTGAGAACTTTTTGTCCCTTGACCAATTATGATCTCGATTATGTCTCATAAGCATTATGAATATCTTCAACATAAATTCTATAAATTAGTTTAGCCAATACAATCTTATGTAGCTTCTAACAAGTGAATAGCCACATCTTCTTAGTATAAGTATTTTCTTGCTTTCTTTTTTTATGAAGAACCTTACTCTCACCGATTTGTGAGCATGGGTTGTTGCATCTAGCTTAGTTATCTTATTGGAACCTTTATTCTCAGGACTTACATCTCCTTGACTAGATGGTCTAACCTTATGCATATTTTATCCTAAAAACATTGGAATACTTTAAAAATACCAAAAACATTAGAACATGATCCATAAAAGAACAATAAAATTGTCTCATTCTTCTGTACATTTATATATTCTCATTCCACCATCCCATGCTCTCGCTATTTCGTGAGCAACTATTAAGTTTGAATGATCTCACTTTTTTGTGAGCCACTATTAAGTTTGAATGCTCTCATTATTTTTTGAGTAACTATTAAGTTTGAACACTCTCACCATTTTGCAAGCAACAGTTAAGTTTGAATGCTCTTGTCATTTTACAAGCACAAAACACTAGTTCATCTCATCTTATCCTAGACACTTGCCATTTTACAAGATCATTCTTTCTCACCTCATCAGTTTCTTATTTTCTAGACCATTCTCATTCATTTTTTATATCTTCCATTTCTTTTATAACATTAATCATGCTGGTCTAATCATCATTTTTCTTCTATCCCATTTCCTGGGAGAACTACATTTGGCTTGAAGTCCATGTTAGAACATGCATCCATGGAACTATGTAGGTAGTGTCCACTTGTTTTATACATCTGGAGCTAGCTTATCCAACCCCTTCCTTTTCCTCTCTTCACCCATTTCTTCTATAATTATTTATTTTTTAATGAAAAATTGTCATTCTTCTTTGTTATGATGTGGTATAAAGTAACACCTTTACTATACATGCATGAACATTTGTCTTTAAACCACACTAACTTGGTTTTTATTTGTGTGTGTTTGTTTGAGTTTTCTTGGTGTTTTTTTGTGCTTTCACACCTTTCCTTTTATTTCTTCTCCTCTCTTTTTATTTATTCTCTTATTCTCTTTTTATTTCTTGGTCTTGTGTTTCTTTGTCTTATTTTTCTATTTGATTTTGCTTTTTGATTTTGTGTTCAAGAATGCCTTGATGGTCCACATGGATCTTGATTATTAATATCTTGGTCTCATGTCATTAATGTGTTCTTGCCTTTTATTTTTAAACATTTTTATTCTTACTTAAGTGTTGATAGATCATATCTTGATTTCCATTTAGGCTCATTTATGTTTATCTTTTTCTTTGTTTTTGCTTTTTTGTTTAAATGTAAATCACTGTAACTCTAGTTTTTAGTCATTGTTTCACCATTATCCTTAGTTATAGGTATTCACATTTGAACTGGCTTAGTGTAATTAGAATCTTATGTCATTCTAAGTTATTTATACTTATGATGCCTAATTTCTTTTTTTATAGCAAGCACCTTGTGCTCAGGTCTAAGAGTCTTAACGTCAACATTATCTCTGATGAATGATTCTCAAGAATAGTTTGCAAAACCTAGGCTCATGGTATGGAATTAGGCATCTAGGTAGCATGAATTTTAGGCTTCTTTGTCTATGCTTATACATGCATCTCTTTGCAAGCATTGTGAGTCTATTCAATTCTTAGTCATTTTTCATCATGCTTCCCTCCATTCTCTCCCAAACTTGGGTTAACTACATTGGTCTAAAGTTCATGATGGAACATGAGTCCATGGAACTATGTAGGCAATACTTAATTTCTATTGAGGTTAGTTCAGCTATCTCTATTCTTCTTTTCATCTATCTCATCAATTTATGCATTCTCATATGCTTAGTTTTATCTAGCTTTCTATGCCATTACACCATCCCATGTACATTTCCACCCACTCACTTTAATATATATTTTCATTTATCTCCTTGAGCTATTATTCTTGCCAATTCCCTATACCGTCCTAATCGAATTAGATCTACAAGGGTAAATCATTCTTTATTCTTTATCAATGATCAAGATTTGCCCTACTGGAGCACAACTATTTTATCACAATCAAATCTACTCTACTGGAGTACTTATTATCTTCTCTTTAGAGACCTCATTCTAGTGGTGTTTCCCATCTTAAAGTAGAACATTCTCCCTTTTCCTCTAATTCCAAGATCTCCACATTAAAGCCCATGATGATAAAATTTTAGTGTGCAATTTATCACGAGATTAATTAATGTCATAAGCATACAACTTGTACTTTTAAATTGGCTACATTTATAGTGTGTCTCTTACATTTATGGATTTTATCTTTCCCATTCCCCCCATCTCTGGGGCCTATTATACTTATAATTATATTCTTATCATTTATGGTAATCACATGTGTAAGCATTAGCTCATCTGGATGTGATCTATTCCATGGGCTAATCTCCCACTTTCTCTCTCTTTTTGAGAGTTCATCCTTCTCTTTCATCCTAGTATGCCCTCTCGATGGGGCATTATGGGTTTATTCCAATTTCTTCTTGACATCTCTTTTATTTGAAAAGATGTTTCTTCACCTAAATGTCTTGTTACACCTTCTCAAATAGGGGCAAAATTTAGACATCTAATTCCTAACACCATTTATGTTGAAATTGTCAATCTTACTTGAATTTCACTCAAATCCACATTCTGGATCAAAATCTATAAAATGTCCTAAATGGTTAAAACTTGTCACTTACAAATGCCAGTTTAGGTAAAAGTATACCTAAATAGGGCAATGCATTTTATGGGCCAGCTAACTTTGATCAGGTCATTTTGAGTCAAAATGACCATTTTGCCATTTAGTGCTCTAGATCACTCTTTTCTTCTAATTCATTGGTACACATCATATACCTTTGTTATTTTCTATTAGCAACATCCTAAATGGGAATACAATTCCAATGCATCTAACGTCACCTTCTAATTCCTCTGTAGTCAAATTATGACCCAATAATATGACTTTCTGACCATTTTGATTAATTAAGGGACAATTTTTAAATAGTTACATAAATGTTGATTAACCTTGTTTAAGGATAATTAATCCAAATCAAGAGCTTAAGTTGATTTTCCATGAGATTTTACATAGAGACCATTGCATTAATGGATGAAGGTATAACAAGGAAAGTTGAGAAAGAAGCACCTCAAATAGTGCTTGAGAAGCATGATGTATAGTATGAGGAAGTCGATATGAGTCTCACTAATGAGGGATTCTAAAGAGAAGATGAAGAACAAACTGCCCAAGATAATGAAGAACAAAGAGAACCAAAGTTTGATGAGGTATATGAAGAGATTAATGCACATACATTTGAAGAAGAGATGGAGATGTTAGAGGATATGTTCATTCCATCAAAGAGGATAAAAATAGGCGAGGTATATTAGGTACAAGTCAATAAGAACTCTAAGAAACATCAAGAGAGGAGAAACAAAAAGGAACACAAGAAGTTATGCACTTCGAGTAGCTTGTCATGGAGGTCTGCATGGCTTGTTCCTAATAAGAGGAACATTTTCTTCTTTATCTTCCTCTTATGCTTCCTCATTGTCATAATTGAATATGCTCCCATGAGTTGGTAGAAGTTGGGGATTCACAATATCCTATTTATTATTCTCCCTATTAAGCCTCATTTCTAGCTCAATATTCTTCTTTAAATCATTTCTATCATCATTCATTGCATCCCTATAAATCCATTCATGCACCTCTTCTTAGTGCTTATATTCCATAGCCACAACATTTTGAATTTTAAGATGTTCCTTATAATGACATTATTGGGTTCCCATGCCCTAAAATCATCCTTAGGCAATATATATGAGTTTCTATGCCTTTTAGCTACTATAATGTCATACCATTGTGTGATTTTAGTTCTCCCTAGATTATAAAGAGTCTTGTGGGGGACTATCTTCTTTTTGTTCTTGAAGGTTCCATCAAATCCATATAGTATTTGATAGGCCATCTCCTCTTCATCCAACTTCATTGGGAAATACCTTGGAAATCTAAGGGGAGCCACCATTATCCCTTCCATCCAGATGACTATACAATTTGAATATAGCTAGAAGCTTTTGATTAATTTTAATGTTTGTCTAGCCTTTAGAGGAACCCTTGGCGTTTCACACTCAGTGATTGATTTATAGATAGGAGGGTAAAAATATTTTGTAATTATCTTGATGTGGTGCTTGAAGAAGTGAATGTGCATCATTGAGTGTGTTTGGGGCACAACCTTATCTCACACTAGAGACCATGAGTTTTGACCTAATTAGGTAGTCACATAGATGGTGTCCAATAGATAGCTCATCATGTATAATGGAGCACCAATCTGACAAGTTTTGGTCATAGTAGTGACTAAAATGTTGTTAATGATATCCCTAAGTGAGGGAATTGATGATCCTCTAGAAATACTTACAATAGTGGGATATCTCTTATATATAAATACTTAATGTGTGCATTGCTAAATATTAGGTTTAGTAGGGCGAGGCCAACCCTAACTCCCTTTCTAAACTAGTGAATAAGTATGTTCCCTTGGTCATCCATGGATACCACTCTAATTGGGTTTGTTACCTATGAAGATAATATTGTCTCTAGTTTATGTGCCTTGTACCAATTATTAATGATGTTCTAGTTTTAATCTAGCTATGTTAGGGGTAGGTCATAATATCTTTCAAATTTGGGTCCTATAATCAAGGAAATAGGAAGTCCTTGGTCATTGACTTGAGCAATCCATCTTTACATCTCAAATTCTCAAATATGTCATATATTAGGTCAGTGCATGACATGACCTCTAGTTTGGATATGGCCTTGTGGAGATCGACCATTTAGATGTAAATGATGTCTAAATCTAATTGAATAATGTGGGGCATGGTCTTAGTTTCATCAAGATCTAAAATTCCTTTGACATTGTAATAAATTCTATTGTTATGCATGTCCCCTAAGTTTATGGCATTAGGAATGAACTATGTGTCCTTGTACACAACTGAATTGCCATATTAAAATAGATAATTATCATTTCCAAATGCAACACTCTTACCCAGATTGAAAGGTCTTGCCTATGCCATTTTTGTAATACCCTGAGTACTAACTAATGTCTTCTCATACTTCTCTATAATTTTTGATCTCCAACAATGGCAGTTAGGTGAAATCTATGAAGAGATCAAGCTTGGTTGAATTGGGGATGTAGGTGGTAGAGAGATTAATGCTTAGATATTTAAATGCAAATGCAAGTTATAATGCCTGAGTTGAGTAGCCTTTTAAAGATTATTTTGATTAATGCAAGGTTTGATGGCAATTTTTGTTCATGCCACATTAATGACAAGTTTATCAAATTTTAATATCTTAAAGCTATTTTTTATTCATTCAATTGCATTAGAATTTAAATTTAACACTAATTTGCTATCAATTTTAGCTTTAAATCTAACTTTTGTTGCCTTTTAACATGTGGCACTTTTTGATTATTTTTGAGGGCTCTCTAAATGTAGTGTAGTGTGATGACTTTTTTGTCCTATGCTATGTGGCATCTCTCTATTTGTGGGCAGCTCTTGGGTGGTGACCTCTTATTTTGGTTAGTTATGGGAGTGCCATGCATCATTATCGCAAGCAATGAGAGCTAACATTAGGGTTCTTACCAAATAAAAAGGTGTCATGGTTATATCAAATATCATGAAAGGACATTTGAAATCAACATGAAAGGTATTCCAAGGCCCTTTGAGGTATCTCTTAGGAGATGCCTTGAAAAAAATTTCAATCATGTGTGTGTTTAAGGTGTCTCCTAGGAGATGTCTTAAAATAAAATTATAATCATGTACATCAGGGTTCTTACCGAATAAAAAGTTGTCATGGTTATATCAAATCCCTTACAAGGACATTTGCAATTAACATGGAAGGTATTCCAATGCCCTTTGAGGTATCTCCTAGGAGATACCTTGAAAGAAAATTCCAATCATGTGCATGTTCAAGGTATTTCCTAGGAGATACCTTGAAATAAAATTCTAATCATGTGCATATGGGTTCTTTCTAAATAAAAAGGTGTCATATTGATATCAAACCCCTTGTAAGGACCTTTGAAATCAACATGGAAGGTATTCCAAGGCCCTTTGAGTTATCTCTTATGAGATACCTTGAAATAAAATTCTAATCATGTGCATGTTCAATGTATCTCTTAAGAGATACCTCAAAATAAAAATTCTAATCATGTGTATGTTCAACATATCTCTTAGGAAGTACATAGAAATAAAATTTCAATTATGTGCATCTTCAATTTATTTATGAGGAAACCCTTTGAAATTACAAGTCCCTTTAAGGTAATCCCATAGGAGATACATTGAAAGAAGATTTGAATCATGTACATGTTCAAGGTATTTACTAGAATCCTTGAAGGTACTAGAAGACCCTTCAAGTTATTTCCTAGGTGATACCTTGAAAGGCATTTAAATACCTTCAAGGATACATTGTAGATATATCTTAAGAGATACCTTTCAAAGATGTATAAATTTATCCTTGAATGTATTACAAGGCCCTCCAAAGTATCTCTATCTCTTAGGAGAAGCCTTGAAGGTACTATAAAAGCCTTCAAGGTATCTTCTAGAAGTACTTTGAAGAACATTATAGTACCTTGAAGGTATTTTTTAAAGCTTAGCTAGCATCAAGGTTCTTTCTAAATAAAAAGGTGGCATGGTTATATTATATCCCTTGAAAGGACCTTTACAATCAACATCATAGGTATTAACAGGCCCTTTGAGGTATCTCTTAGGAGATAGCTTGAAAAAACAATTCAATCATGTGCATTAATAAAGTTAATCCATAAAATGTAGAATATCATGCTTTGTTCTTCTAACTGTAAAGGCTAAGGAGCAATCCAATTAGAACTTTTCTCATGTTATTTCACTAAAATTTGAATCTATTTGATGTTTAAGGATAAACAGAGAAGAAGGGTAGGAATTGGAGATTAGAGAGAGCATGGATTGGTTGTGTACCATATCTAGATGATGTTGAGCACTCCTCTTTCACTAGGGAGGACTAATAGAAAATAAGAAAGCACAACCTCCAAAAATTTTGTCAATAGATATATGAGTGGGTTGTCAAGCTACATGCTTGTTCCTAGAAGTGTCAAACTTCCTTAGGGATGACAATCCACTTTTTGAACTAAAATTGTAATGACTAACAAAATGAAAGAGAGAGTAAGAGAAAGATGTTCATATCATTCTTGCAGTCTGAGTGTATCAGAGAGTGACACAGTGTAAGTAGTGTGACTTATTAGTGTTTTTGGAGGTTGTTTGGGTAGGTTTAGAGAAGAAGGTAGAAATACACGGTCACTAACATTGGTTAGGCTACTAATGTCAATAAGGAGATATGACCAATATTAGTTTATGACCAATGTTGGTAGGGGCAATAGGTTCTCAGGAGGTTGTAGGAGAATTTTTTGAGATAAGAGGTGGATGTTGGTCATATTTTATTAGGTTAGGAAGAGTCATAATGGAGTGGTTAAGACTCAGGTGGGTCTAGATAGAGGGTTGGTATGTTTGAAGCAGAGGGAAATAGGTATAAGAGTTTTTCAACTCCTTTGCAGGGAGAGTCAAGATGTTCATAAAATTATAAATAGTATAATGTAAAGTAATTATAAAATGATTGTTTAAAGGAATTACAAAACATAGAGATATATTTATCTAGTGAAATGGATGAATCGTGAGTGTCAGATAGATGGCTCTAATGAGGATTGTTGAAGCAATGGGTGAACATAAATATAAGTGTGTGTTGTTAGTTCATAAGAATCCAAGTTTTGTGTAGTATATCAATTCCTAATCTAGAATGATTTGTGTAGAGCAATGGTAAGCTAAGATGTAGAAAGTTGAATGTTAAAGCCTATATGCAAATGATTGAGTTTTTCTAATTTCTACTAACCTGAATACTAGCTTAAAATTTGGCTTAAGTAATCGACATTGATGATCCCATTAACATTGGTCCTAGGTTGACCAACATCAGTGGCATGAGAATAGGTAAAAGGACTATTTTTAGCCTATTTTATGTTCTTTCTCCTACCAAGTGTGGTATCCATTAGGAAACAATAGAAATGTGAGTTTAAGAAGGATGTAGTTAGTTAGGAATTTATGTTTGGGGTGAAAACAAGTCATGGGTAGTTAGGATTAGGAAATTAAGTCTTAAGGTCACTCAGAGGGTGAGAATTAGTCTTAGGATGAGGTGGCCAGGTAAGGTGGCATAAGTAGTTTTTAATTAATTTAATTAAATATATTAAATTAATTAAATGTGTGAGGGGTGAAAACATGGGTAATGAAGGATAATTATTAAAAGGGTCTCAAAGAGGATTTTGACACAGGGAGTTACACATGTATGTAACATAATATTAGTGTCTACATTTTCCCCTTTTTGCCTTGTAATTTATACTGATAAATTTCTAGAAAAAAATAGGAGTTGGATTCTCTAGATATTGGATGACCTATCCCCCGTCAAAATGGGAACTGGTGGAGAAGAATCTATAATCATGTACTAGTTTGATAAGGAGTTAATTTAGTGGGTGGATGTTGAGTGAGAGCATGGTATCATTGATTTAAAGTATACTCCAATGAGTTATAGTCAACACAATCAATTATAGGTAAAGGTGAGGAGGACATGGATAGAAATAACCAAATCATAGCTTGTAAGTGATAGCTAATAAGGTTAAAATAATCAAAATTTTAGCTCTAATGGTCCATGTGTTCTAAGTATCTAAGGTAGGAAGTGCTTTTGGTAAACACAAAAGGTTATAGGTGACAGGACTGGCTTGGTTGTGATCTAAAAAAACCTTATATACATGCATGTGTATAGTATCCAACTATAGCAAGGTAGCATAAGTGGTCAAGATAAGCAATGCAAGGTTGGTTCAAAATGTTCAATGGTTGAGGAGATATTCATGATTTTTAGTCAGAGTCATCATGAGTGGAGATTTAAGTGATCTCCAAGGTTGGTTGTCATGGTTAGGGAGATATATGTGATCTCCAAGGTTGGTTGTCATGGTCAGGGAGATATACGTGATCTCCAAGTTTCCCTAGACTTATGGTGTAGTCTAAAGGCTAGTGGTTGGTGTTGAAAATTCTAATTTAAAGGTACCAATGTTAGTTATGTTGTTGATGTCAGTAGGAAGTATTATTGACATCGACATCTTAGGTTAATAATGCAGACATTAATGGGTGACCAAACCCAAAAAAGGGGGTTTGGAAGCCCAACAAAACTCATTTACAACATTTTATTAGAGAAAAAGAGCTATGGGTTTGTGTGGGAAAAGATTGTAGAACCAGGAGGGGACCTAACTAGAGATGCACCATCACAAGTGCCAATAATTATAGCCCAGAGGAGGTGGAGAGATGAGGTAAGATGATCTTCGCATTGAATTTTAAATTAAACTAGTTAACATGTCATTTGGGTGAATTTTTTTATTTTTGATGGGAGACAGGGCAAGTAGAGAGATGGTAAATGGGGTGATGGTAGGTTTAGCTAAATTTGGGAGGGGTTTAGGTGTAGTTTGTAGAGAAAAACCAAAATTTGGGAGATGGGTTTTTTGGCCCTAGGGCTGAACCAATCATTGATGTTATTGGGGTTCATTGACATCAACTGATAAGGCATTAAGGTCAGCTGGCATCTAACACTGATGTCGATAGCCTTAACTGATGTTGATCATAAGAAAACACCCCAATTAAGAAGAGAAGGCCCATTTTGGATCCCTAGTTTAGTTAGTCAACTAGACTAATGGTTGAGTTAGCCTTAGAAAACCCCACATCAACTAAATACTACCTATATAGCCCATGTAAGGGACTCAATCCAATGTATTTCTCCCATTGCATAAGGAAAAAGGGTGAGGTATGGTTAAAATTTTATTAAGGGAAGTGGTTAGAAAAAGGTAGGTTGAAATAGGTCATAGGACCTACATCTTAAAAGATAGGTCATGAGGTTGAGGGTGTGAGATATAGGCTATGAGGCTTAGATTTTAAGATATAGGTTGTGAGACCTAGAGTTAAGAGATAAGCAATTGGGCCTAGGTTTTAGGGATAAGTAGTTGGGCCTAAGATTTAGAGATAGGTAGTTAGGCTTAGGGTTTAGGTGGGTTAATAGGTTAGATAGTTAGGTGGGTATATGACCAAGCTAATGTTAGAAGACCCCATGTCGATTGATTGATGCCTACATAGCTCAAATGAGGGCTCAGGCTAATTTAGTTATCCCAAAGAGAAGGGAAAAAAGGGTGGAGGTTTATATTGAAAAGTATGTGATTTGAGGTTTATGTGTGTGGATGTAGCCTAGGCAAGAGTTGACCTTACAAGATCAACTACCTACACTACTGATGTGGATGAGGAGGGATCTCATCATAGATGAGTGGGAGCACATGGTAACCATAGGGTTAGGAGGAGTGTGATGATATTAAAGAGTTACACATGATGTTAGCTTGATGATAGCATTGATAGAGAGGCGGGATTGCACCACCAACACCTTTAATTTGCCTACTAGAGAGTTGACAATGACATAGGACGATGTTTATAGGATTATACGATTGCCACTATAGGGTGAGGAGTTATTCTCTTATTTGAGAGAGGAGCATGATATTCACATGGTTACATTATTTGGAGAGCATGTTAGTGAGATGACCTATCACTCAGTGAGCTTTGCATATGAGCCACTGTACACTAC